>RXON01001437.1:0-57954 GCA_009667805.1 Leptobrachium leishanense | reverse complement strand
GGGGTTGAATACTTTTACAGTATACCTATATTTCAAAAACCAAAGATGTTACAGGAGTGAAAATTGTGATTTACAATCCTCTTGAAAAATAAAAACAAACAAACACGTATTCTACCATTTTCCAAAGATCTAAGTGTGGCATGAAAAAGGGGGGTGAATAAATAGGATACTTATATCTCAAAAACAAAGTGTTACAGACGTGAAAATTGGTATTTCGAATCTTCTTGGAAAAAAACACGTATTTTGCCATTTTCCGAAAATCCAATTGATACACTGGATGAGCAGATTAGAGGGATGCTGTTACTTCACACAGAATGGAGTCTCTATGCAGCTCCTCTTACAGCCAGGCCTCACACACACTCCCTCACTGCTCCAGCATGTCTGTTTCCGTCTCACAGCCATAGCTCACACACTCCCTCATTGCTCCAACATGTCTGCTTACCTCTCACAGCCAGGACTCACACTCCCTCACTGCTCCAGCATGTATGCTTCCTTTTCACAGCCAGGCCTAACACACACTCTCAATGCTCCAGTGTGGGAGAACCTGTGATATTATTGCAGAACCTCAACTCACGTAAACTCTGTAATGGCACCAGATTGCAAGTAAACACACTCCATAGAAATGTAATTGAGGCTAGACATGTGCACAGCACAAAATTTCGTTTTGAACTAATGGATTAGTCCTAAAATGCAATTTATTTAGTTACTGAAGAAATTCGTTTTCAGTTCTTTAGTATGAAAACTAAATTCATTCATCCGAAAACCAATGGATACAATTACTATTGTAATGGCTCCTCAGAGGGGTGAGATTGCTGCTTGTTACAGTATCTCTCACTCTCAGCACAATGTGGGCCATATTACATAGTTGGTGCTAACATAACCAGAGCTGTTGTAAGCTTCCCAGAGCCATTATAGCCAATGGAGGTTTTCAGTTTACAACCGCTCTGGTTAAGTTAACACCAACATTGGAATACTGCCCCGTGTCAGGCAAAGCTGTTACAGTAATACAGAAAAAATGGCGTCGCGCCCATACTCACTTATTTTTGGAGCGGCGGCAACTGCCAGGAGTAACAGCCCAGTAAATGTATAAAACATAACAAGGAAGGAGAGTGTCATCTGCGCTCATTCCTATGTGTTCCATGTACAACAAAAATGAGGTTTTGTTTGTTTCAATGGCCATTGCAACGTAAGCCCACTCGCCACTTCAAGGCACCTCTTTAGAGTGGGTACCTAACAATTGTAACCAAAAGGCCGCTCTACTGAGCAGCTCCAAGCCCCTCCAGCTGCTTTTTCAGCAAGGAGAGACAAAGATGGTGGGTTTTATTTATACACGCACCAAGCACTTCCCATTTGGGATCAAAAACAAAAACATGGAAAGAGGAACAGCTGCAAAACGACGGACTGGTGTTACAAGCATGATATACATAAATACAGAAAAAATGGCGTCGCGCCCATACTCACTTATTTTTGGAGCGGCGGCAACTGCCAGGAGTAACAGCCCAGTAAATGTATAAAACATAACAAGGAAGGAGAGTGTCATCTGCGCTCGTTCTATGTGTTCCATGTACAACAAAAATGAGGTTTTGTTTGTTTCAATGGCCATTGCAACGTAAGCCCACTCGCCACTTCAAGGCACCTCTTTAGAGTGGGTACCTAACAAATGTAACCAAAAGGCCGCTCTACTGAGCAGCTCCAAGCCCCTCCAGCTGCTTTTCAGCCAAGGAGAGACAAAGATGGTGGGTTTTATTTATACACGCACCAAGCACTTCCCATTTGGGATCAAAAACAAAAACATGGAAAGAGGAACAGCTGCAAAACGACAGACTGGTGTTACAAGCATGATATACATAAATACAGAAAAAATGGCGTCGCGCCCATACTCACTTATTTTTGGAGCGGCGGCAACTGCCAGGAGTAACAGCCCAGTAAATGTATAAAACATAACAAGGAAGGAGAGTGTCATCTGCGCTCATTCCTATGTGTTCCATGTACAACAAAAATGAGGTTTTTGTTTGTTTCAATGGCCATTGCAACGTAAGCCCACTCGGCACTTCAAGGCACCTCTTTAGAGTGGGTACCTAACAATTGTAACCAAAAGGCCGCTCTACTGAGCAGCTCCAAGCCCCTCCAGCTGCTTTTCAGCAAGGAGAGACAAAGATGGTGGGTTTTATTTATACACGCACCAAGCACTTCCCATTGGGATCAAAAACAAAAACATGGAAAAGGAAACAGCTGCAAAACGACGGACTGGTGTTACAAGCATGATATACATAAATACAGAAAAAATGGCGTCGCGCCCATACTCACTTATTTTTGGAGCGGCGGCAACTGCCAGGAGTAACAGCCCAGTAAATGTATAAAACATAACAAGGAAGAGAGTGTCATCTGCGCTCATTCCTATGTGTTCCATGTACAACAAAAATGAGGTTTTTGTTTGTTTCAATGGCCATTGCAACGTAAGCCCACTCGGCACTTCAAGGCACCTCTTTAGAGTGGGTACCTAACAATTGTAACCAAAAGGCCGCTCTACTGAGCAGCTCCAAGCCCCTCCAGCTGCTTTTCAGCCAAGGAGAGACAAAGATGTGGTTTTATTTATACACGCACCAAGCACTTCCCATTTGGGATCAAAAACAAAAACATGGAAAGAGAACAGCTGCAAAACGACGGACTGGTGTTACAAGCATGATATACATAAATACAGAAAAAATGGCGTCGCGCCCATACTCACTTATTTTTGGAGCGGCGGCAACTGCCAGGAGTAACAGCCCAGTAAATGTATAAAACATAACAAGGAAGGAGAGTGTCATCTGCGCTCATTCCTATGTGTTCCATGTACAACAAAAATGAGGTTTTGTTTGTTTCAATGGCCATTGCAACGTAAGCCCACTCGCCACTTCAAGGCACCTCTTTAGAGTGGGTACCTAACAATTGTAACCAAAAGGCCGCTCTACTGAGCAGCTCCAAGCCCCTCCAGCTGCTTTTCAGCAAGGAGAGACAAAGATGGTGGGTTTTAATTTATACACGCACCAAGCACTTCCCATTTGGGATCAAAAAACAACATGGAAAGAGGAACAGCTGCAAAACGACGGACTGGTGTTACAAGCATGATATACATAAATACAGAAAAAATGGCGTCGCGCCCATACTCACTTATTTTTGGAGCGGCGGCAACTGCCAGGAGTAACAGCCCAGTAAATGTATAAAACATAACAAGGAAGGAGAGTGTCCATCTGCGCTCGTTTCTATGTGTTCCATGTACAACAAAAATGAGGTTTGTTTGTTTCAATGGCCATTGCAACGTAAGCCCACTCGCCACTTCAAGGCACCTCTTTAGAGTGGGTACCTAACAAATGTAACCAAAAGGCCGCTCTACTGAGCAGCTCCAAGCCCCTCCAGCTGCTTTTCAGCCAAGGAGAGACAAAGATGGTGGGTTTTATTTATACACGCACCAAGCACTTCCCATTTGGGATCAAAAACAAAAACATGGAAAGAGGAACAGCTGCAAAACGACGGACTGGTGTTACAAGCATGATATACATAAATACAGAAAAAATGGCGTCGCGCCCATACTCACTTATTTTTGGAAGCGGCGGCAACTGCCAGGAGTAACAGCCCAGTAAATGTAAAACATAACAAGGAAGGAGTGTGTCATCTGCGCTCATTCCTATGTGTTCCATGTACAACAAAAATGAGGTTTTGTTTGTTTCAATGGCCATTGCAACGTAAGCCCACTCGCCACTTCAAGGCACCTCTTTAGAGTGGGTACCTAACAATTGTAACCAAAAGGCCGCTCTACTGAGCAGCTCCAAGCCCCTCCAGCTGCTTTTCAGCCAAGGAGAGACAAAGATGGTGGGTTTTATTTATACACGCACCAAGCACTTCCCATTTGGGATCAAAAACAAAAACATGGAAAGAGGAACAGCTGCAAAACGACGGACTGGTGTTACAAGCATGATATACATAAATACAGAAAAAATGGCGTCGCGCCCATACTCACTTATTTTTGGAGCGGCGGCAACTGCCAGGAGTAAAGCCCAGTAAATGTATAAAACATAACAAGGAAGGAGAGTGTCATCTGCGCTCATTCCTATGTGTTCCATGTACAACAAAAATGAGGTTTTGTTTGTTTCAATGGCCATTGCAACGTAAGCCCACGCCACTTCAAGGCACCTCTTTAGAGTGGGTACCTAACAATTGTAACCAAAAGCCGCTCTACTGAGCAGCTCCAAGCCCCTCCAGCTGCTTTTCAGCAAGGAGAGACAAAAGATGGGTGTTTTATTTATACACGCACCAAGCACTTCCCATTTGGGATCAAAAACAAAAACATGGAAAGAGGAACAGCTGCAAAACGACGGACTGGTGTTACAAGCATGATATACATAAATACAGAAAAAATGGCGTCGCGCCCATACTCACTTATTTTTGGAGCGGCGGCAACTGCCAGGAGTAACAGCCCAGTAAATGTATAAAACATAACAAGGAAGGAGAGTGTCATCTGCGCTCGTTTCTATGTGTTCCATGTACAACAAAAATGAGGTTTTGTTTGTTTCAATGGCCATTGCAACGTAAGCCCACTCGCCACTTCAAGGCACCTCTTTAGAGTGGGTACCTAACAAATGTAACCAAAAGGCCGCTCTACTGAGCAGCTCCAAGCCCCTCCAGCTGCTTTTCAGCCAAGGAGAGACAAAGATGGTGGGTTTTATTTATACCGCACCAAGCACTTCCCATTTGGGATCAAAAACAAAAACATGGAAAGAGGAACAGCTGCAAAACGACAGACTGGTGTTACAAGCATGATATACATAAATACAGAAAAAATGGCGTCGCGCCCATACTCACTTATTTTTGGAGCGGCGGCAACTGCCAGGAGTAACAGCCCAGTAAATGTATAAAACATAACAAGGAAGGAGAGTGTCATCTGCGCTCATTCCTATGTGTTCCATGTACAACAAAAATGAGGTTTTTGTTTGTTTCAATGGCCATTGCAACGTAAGCCCACTCGCACTTCAAGGCACCTCTTTAGAGTGGGTACCTAACAATTGTAACCAAAAGGCCGCTCTACTGAGCAGCTCCAGCCCCTCCAGCTGCTTTTCAGCCAAGGAGAGACAAAGATGGTGGGTTTTATTTATACACGCACCAAGCACTTCCCATTTGGGATCAAAAACAAAAACATGGAAAGAGGAACAGCTGCAAAACGACGGACTGGTGTTACAAGCATGATATACATAAATACAGAAAAAATGGCGTCGCGCCCATACTCACTTATTTTTGGAGCGCGCGGCAACTGCCAGGAGTAACAGCCCAGTAAATGTATAAAACATAACAAGGAAGGAGAGTGTCATCTGCGCTCATTCCTATGTGTTCCATGTACAACAAAAATGAGGTTTTGTTTGTTTCAATGGCCATTGCAACGTAAGCCCACTCGCCACTTCAAGGCACCTCTTTAGAGTGGGTACCTAACAATTGTAACCAAAAGGCCGCTCTACTGAGCAGCTCCAAGCCCCTCCAGCTGCTTTTCAGCAAGGAGAGACAAAGATGGTGGGTTTTATTTATACACGCACCAAGCACTTCCCATTTGGGATCAAAAACAAAAACATGGAAAGAGGAACAGCTGCAAAACGACGGACTGGTGTTACAAGCATGATATACATAAATACAGAAAAAATGGCGTCGCGCCCATACTCACTTATTTTTGGAGCGGCGGCAACTGCCAGGGTAACAGCCCAGTAAATGTATAAAACATAACAAGGAAGGAGAGTGTCATCTGCGCTCGTTATTCTATGTGTTCCATGTACAACAAAAATGAGGTTTTGTTTGTTTCAATGGCCATTGCAACGTAAGCCCACTCGCCACTTCAAGGCACCTCTTTAGAGTGGGTACCTAACAATGTAACCAAAAGGCCGCTCTACTGAGCAGCTCCAAGCCCTCTCAGCTGCTTTTCAGCCAGGAGAGACAAAGATGGTGGGTTTTATTTATACACGCACCAAGCACTTCCCATTTGGGATCAAAAACAAAAACATGGAAAGAGGAACAGCTGCAAAACGACAGACTGGTGTTACAAGCATGATATACATAAATACAGAAAAAATGGCGTCGCGCCCATACTCACTTATTTTGGAGCGGCGGCAACTGCCAGGAGTAACAGCCCAGTAAATGTATAAAACATAACAAGGAAGAGAGTGTCATCTGCGCTCATTCCTATGTGTTCCATGTACAACAAAAATGAGGTTTTTGTTTGTTTCAATGGCCATTGCAACGTAAGCCCACTCGCACTTCAAGGCACCTCTTTAGAGTGGGTACCTAACAATTGTAACCAAAAGGCCGCTCTACCTGAGCAGCTCCAAGCCCCTCCAGCTGCTTTTCAGCAAGGAGAGACAAAGATGGTGGGTTTTATTTATACACGCACCAAGCACTTCCCATTTGGATCAAAAACAAAAAATGGAAAGAGGAACAGCTGCAAAACGACGGACTGGTGTTACAAGCATGATATACATAAATACAGAAAAAATGGCGTCGCGCCCATACTCACTTATTTTTGGAGCGGCGGCAACTGCCAGGAGTAACAGCCCAGTAAATGTATAAAACATAACAAGGAAGGAGAGTGTCATCTGCGCTCATTCCTATGTGTTCCATGTACAACAAAAATGAGGTTTTGTTTGTTTCAATGGCCATTGCAACGTAAGCCCACTCGCCACTTCAAGGCACCTCTTTAGAGTGGGTACCTAACAATTGTAACCAAAAGGCCGCTCTACTGAGCAGCTCCAAGCCCCTCCAGCTGCTTTTCAGCCAAGGAGAGACAAAGATGGTGGGTTTTATTTATACACGCACCAAGCACTTCCCATTTGGGATCAAAAACAAAAACATGGAAAGAGGAACAGCTGCAAAACGACGGACTGGTGTTACAAGCATGATATACATAAATACAGAAAAAATGGCGTCGCGCCCATACTCACTTATTTTTGGAGCGGCGGCAACTGCCAGGAGTAACAGCCCAGTAAATGTATAAAACATAACAAGGAAGGAGAGTGTCATCTGCGCTCATTCCTATGTGTTCCATGTACAACAAAAATGAGGTTTTGTTTGTTTCAATGGCCATTGCAACGTAAGCCCACTCGCCACTTCAAGGCACCTCTTTAGAGTGGGTACCTAACAATTGTAACCAAAAGGCCGCTCTACTGAGCAGCTCCAAGCCCCTCCAGCTGCTTTTCAGCAAGGAGAGACAAAGATGGTGGGTTTTATTTATACACGCACCAAGCACTTCCCATTTGGGATCAAAAACAAAAACATGGAAAGAGGAACAGCTGCAAAACGACGGACTGGTGTTACAAGCATGATATACATGCTGTTACAGTAACTGACTGCTGCTCATCACAGCGCTCAGAGTTTCAGTAAAACTAGTAAATAATATTTTCATATATAAGAGGTTAGAACAATATTATTTCCTTGTTTTAATGAAACGCTGAGCACTGTTACAGTCAGTTACTGTAACAACTGAGCCTGATACATTGTACTGAGAGATAATGTAACAAGCAGCCGATCTCAGCGCTCACAGCCACTGGATTTAAAGGGCTGAAAAAAAAGGATCCTCTCTGTTTAATGTTTAGAACATCCTCCTGCATTAATTAATACCCCTCTCTGTATAATGTATACAACATCCACCTGCATTATTAATACCCCTCTCTGTATAATATATAGAGCATCCTCCTGAATTAATTAATGTCCCTCTCTGTATAGAACATCCTCCTCAATTTATACCTTTCTCTGTATAATGTATAGAACATCCTCCTGCATTAATTAATGCCCCTCTCTGTATAGAACATCCTACTGCATTGGCATGTGGAGGGTGCAGATCTTCGGATGTTGCGTTCTTCATTGCTGGTCTCCTTCACTCAATGTAATATCACAAAAAGGACTGAAACTAAAATGTAGTGCATTTTATTTTAGTTTCTTTCGTTTTTTGTACTGAGCAGTTTCGTTTCTCTTGAGTCATACTAAAACTAAATTATCCCAAAATTCGGACTAAATCGTTTTAGTACTAAAACGAATGCACATGTCTAATTGAGGCTATGGTGCTAACCGGTTCTGGTCAAGGGAGTCGGTGTTCATACAACGAATACCTCTTATACCTTCATAATACCCGTTTCAATTCAAAAGGCTTCAGTTCACCCTAAAGGTTTGTTTCGCGATGACCATCAATAAGTCTCTGTGGCAGATTTTAAAGGTAGCAGGGATTGATCTAAGGGCAGTCGGCTTCTCACATGGGCAGTTTTACATTGCCTGTCCCAGAGTGCTCACCTAACTCTCTGCTGATCCGAGCAGCTGAAAGAACAACCAAAGAAGTACTCAAATATTTTTATTTTCTATTGCAGTTGCCAAAAAACAAAATAGATTAATTTTTTTTTGTCTGTCCCACTTTCAGTTTTTATTTACAACACAATTTTTTTTTCATGGAGGCGAATGAATGAAACAGCTTTCTTTTTATGCCAATACACCCTGACTAACGTCTGCAATAAACATTACTCATTACTTTAACACATCAACCTGTAAATTATATTTCATACAGTTTGAACAAAAAAACTTTTTTTTAAAAATCCCACGTGAGCGAAGCCTCCGGCAAAAGCTAGTGAAGAATAAAAACGATAATGTTTTTTACATTAAACCCTAAGGGCTTCGCATGCGGCAGGTCTTCCTATACAATGCATCTTCTGACGTTTCCCCGAAACACGCCGGTTTAACCATACAATGTATCTTCTCACGTTTCCCTGAAGCACGCCGGTTTAACCATACAATGCATCTTCTCACGTTTCCCTGAAATACGCCAGTTTAACCATACAATGCATCTTCTCACGTTTCCCTGAAGCACACTGGTTTAACCATACAATGCATCGTCTCACGTTTCCCTGAAGCACGCCGGTTTAACCATACAAAGCATCGTCTCACGTTTTCCTGAAGCGCGCTGGTTTAACGATACAATGCAGCTTCTCACGTTTCCCCAAGCACGCCGGTTTAACCATACAATGCATCGTCTCACGTTTCCCTGAAGCACGCCGGTTTAACCATACAATGCATCTTCTCACGTTTCCCCAAGCACACCGGTTTAACCATACAATGCATCTTCTCACGTTTCCCCAAGCACACCGGTTTAACCATACAATGCATCTTCTCACGTTTCCCCGAAGCACGCCGGTTTAACCATACAATGTATCTTCTCACGTTTCCCTGAAGCACGCCGGTTTAACCATACAATGCATCTTCTCACGTTTTCCTGAAGCAGGCCGGTTTAACCATACAATGCATCTTCTCACGTTTTCCTGAATTACGCCAGTTTAACCATATAATGCATCTTCTCACGTTTCCCTGAAATACGCCAGTTTAACCATACAATGCAGATTCTCACGTTTCCCAAAGCACGCCGGTTTAACCATACAATGCATCTTCTTACGTTTCCCTGAAGCACACCGGTTTAGCCATACAATGCATCTTCTCATGTTTCCCTGAAGCTCGCTGGTTTAACCATACAATCGATTTTCTCATGTTTCCCTGAAGTGAGGTGGTTTAACGATACAATGCATCTTCTCACGTTTCCCTGAAGCACGCCGGTTCAGCCATATAATGCATCTTCTCACGTTTCCCTGAAGCGCACGCCTGGTTTAACGATACAATGCAGCTTCTCACGTTTCCCAAAATACGCTGATTTAACCATACAATGCATCTTCTAACGTTTCCCTGAAGCGCGCTGGTTTAACGATACAATGCAGCTTCTCACGTTTCCCCAAGCACGCCGGTTTAACCATACAATGCATCTTCTCACGTTTCCCCAAGCACACCGGTTTAACCATACAATGCATCTTCTCACGTTTCCCCGAAGCACGCCTGTTTAACCATACAATGCATCTTCTCACGTTTCCCAAAGCACACCGGTTTAACCATACAATGCTCTTCTCACGTTTCCATGAAGCAGCTAGTTTAACCATACAATGCATCTTCTCACGTTTCCCTGAAGCGTGCTGGTGTAACGATACAATGCAGCTTCTCACATTTCCCAAAGCACGCCGGTTTAACCATACAATGCATCTTCTTACGTTTCCCTGAAGCACACCGGTTTAGCCATACAATGCATCTTCTCATGTTTCCCTGAAGCTCGCTGGTTTAACCATACAATCGATTTTCTCATGTTTCCCTGAAGTGAGGTGGTTTAACGATACAATGCATCTTCTCACATTTCCCTGAAGCACGCCGGTTCAGCCATATAATGCATCTTCTCATGTTTCCCCGAAGCACGCCAGTTTAACATACAATGCATCTTCTCACGTTTCCCTGAAGCGCACGCCTGGTTTAATGATACAATGCAGCTTCTCACGTTTCCCAAAATACGCTGGTTTAACCATACAATGCATCTTCTCACGTTTCCCTGAAGCGCGCTGGTTTAACGATACAATGCATCTTCTTACGTTTCCCTGAAGCACACCGGTTTAACCATACAATGCATCGTCTCACATTTCCCTGAAGCAGCTAGTTTAACCATACAATGCATCTTCTCACGTTTCCCTGAAGCGTGCTGGTGTAACGATACAATGCAGCTTCTCACATTTCCCAAAGCACGCCGGTTTAACCATACAATGCATCTTCTTACGTTTCCCTGAAGCACACCGGTTTAGCCATACAATGCATCTTCTCATGTTTCCCTGAAGCTCGCTGGTTTAACCATACAATCGATTTTCTCATGTTTCCCTGAAGTGAGGTGGTTTAACGATACAATGCATCTTCTCACATTTCCCTGAAGCACGCCGGTTCAGCCATATAATGCATCTTCTCACGTTTCCCCGAAGCACGCCAGTTTAACATACAATGCATCTTCTCACGTTTCCCTGAAGCGCACGCCTGATTTAATGATACAATGCAGCTTCTCACGTTTCCCAAAATACGCTGGTTTAACCATACAATACATCTTCTCACGTTTCCCTGAAGCGCGCTGGTTTAACGATACAATGCATCTTCTTACGTTTCCCTGAAGCACACTGGTTTAACCATACAATGCATCGTCTCACGTTTCCCTGAAGCACGCTAGTTTAACCATACAATGCATCTTTTTCATGTGCACGCTGTTCAAACCATGCAATGCATCTTCTCACGTTTTCCCAAAGCACGCCGGTTTAACCATAAAATGCATCTTCTCACGTTTCCCTAAAGCACGCCGGTTTAACTATACAATGCATCTTCTCACATTTCCCCGAAGCACGCCGGTTTAACCACACAATGCATCTTCTCACGTTTCCCCGAAGTATGCCGGTTTAACCATAGAATGCATCTTCTCACGTTTCCACAAAGCACACCAGTTTAACCATACAATGCATCTTCTCACGTTTCCCCGAAGCACGCCAGTTTAACCATACAATGCATCTTCTCACGTTTCCCCGAAGCACGCCAGTTTAACCATACAATGCATCTTCTCACGTTTCCCAAAGCACACCGGTTTAACCATGCAATGCATCTTCTCACGTTTCCCTGAAGCACGCTGGTTTAACGATACAATGCAGCTTCTCACGTTTCCCAAAGCACGCCGGTTTAACCATACAATGCATCTTCTTACGTTTCCCTGAAGCACACCGGTTTAGCCATACAATGCATCTTCTCATGTTTCCCTGAAGCTCGCTGGTTTAACCATACAATCGATTTTCTCATGTTTCCCTGAAGTGAGGTGGTTTAACGATACAATGCATCTTCTCACGTTTCCCTGAAGCACGCCGGTTCAGCCATATAATGCATCTTCTCACGTTTCCCCGAAGCACGCCAGTTTAACATACAATGCATCTTCTCACGTTTCCCTGAAGCACGCCGGTTTAACCATACAATGCATCTTCTCACGTTTTCCTGAAGCGCGCTGGTTTAACGATACAATGCAGCTTCTCACGTTTCCCCAAGCACGCCGGTTTAACCATACAATGCATCTTCTCACGTTTCCCCAAGCACACCGGGTTAACCATACAATGCATCTTCTCACGTTTCACCGAAGCACGCCAGTTTAACCATACAATGCATCTTCTCACGTTTCCCAAAGCACACCGGTTTAACCATACAATGCATCTTCTCACGTTTCCCTGAAGCGCGCTGGTTTAACGATACAATGCAGCTTCTCACGTTTCCCAAAGCACGCCGGTTTAACCATACAATGCATCTTCTTACGTTTCCCTGAAGCACACCGGTTTAGCCATACAATGCATCTCCTCATGTTTCCCTGAAGCTCGCTGGTTTAACCATACAAATCGATTTTCTCATGTTTCCCTGAAGTGAGGTGGTTTAACGATACAATGCATCTTCTCACGTTTCCCTGAAGCACGCCGGTTCAGCCATATAATGCATCTTCTCATGTTTCCCCGAAGCACGCCAGTTTAACATACAATGCATCTTCTCACGTTTCCCTGAAGCGCACGCCTGGTTTAACGATACAATGCAGCTTCTCACGTTTCCCAAAATACGCTGGTTTAACCATACAATGCATCTTCTCACGTTTCCCTGAAGCGCGCTGGTTTAACGATACAATGCAGCTTCTCACGTTTCCCAAAGCACGCCGGTTTAACCATACAATGCATCTTCTTACGTTTCCCTGAAGCACACCGGTTTAACCATACAATGCATCGTCTCACGTTTCCCTGAAGCATGCTAGTTTAACCATAAAATGCATCTTTTTCATGTGCACGCTGTTCAAACCATGCAATGCATCTTCTCACGTTTTCCCAAAGCATGCCAGTTTAACCATAAAATGCATCTTCTCACGTTTCCCTAAAGCACGCCGGTTTAACTATACAATGCATCTTCTCACATTTCCCCGAAGCACGCCGGTTGAACCACACAATGCATCTTCTCACGTTTCCACAAAGCACACCAGTTTAACCATACAATGCATCTTCTCACGTTTCCCCGAAGCACGCCAGTTTAACCATACAATGCATCTTCTCACGTTTCCCCGAAGCACGCCAGTTTAACCATACAATGCATCTTCTCACGTTTCCCAAAGCACACCGGTTTAACCATACAATGCATCTTCTCACGTTTCCCTGAAGCACGCTAGTTTAACCATACAATGCATCTACTCACGTTTCCCTGAAGCACGCTAGTTTAACCATACAATGCATCTTCTCACGTTTCCACAAAGCACACCAGTTTAACCATACAATGCATCTTCTCATGTTTCCATGAAGCACGTCATTTTAACCATACAATGCATCTTTT
Organism: Leptobrachium leishanense; assembly: GCA_009667805.1. Lineage (NCBI taxonomy): Eukaryota > Metazoa > Chordata > Amphibia > Anura > Megophryidae > Leptobrachium > Leptobrachium leishanense. The sequence continues at coordinate 44,724 of RXON01001437.1, read as the reverse complement.
CACGCTTCCACGAAGCACACCGGTTTAACCATGCAATGCAGCTTCTCACGTTTCTCATGCGCATGCCGGTTTAACCATGCAATGCAGCTTCTCGCGTTTCTCTGAAGCACGCCGGTTTAACCATACAATGCATCTTCTCACGTTTCCCTGAAGCACGCAGGCTTAACCACACAATGCATCTTTTATACGTAAACTACATCGATATAGCCATCGATTCCTTTCAATTGCCTGTTAATTATGGGTAAGGACTTTTGATGTTTTTTTCCTTTTTTGCATATTTTCATCAATTAACTCCAGGGTTGAGGAGTAGGTAAATTTTTGCGATTGGCGTCATTGCTAAAATTAGCACCGGGACCAAACGATCTGTTGGTTAGAATAGCGCAAGTGCTCTGTAGCGCTGCCCATGTTATCAAAATTAAAAAATAGTCTTTGCGCATACAATGAGAGAGTCCATAAATGTTTATCATACTCCTCGTGGTTCCTAGAGTGGAAACAGTAAAGAGACATACATTGCGCAGTGTGTCAAAAACTCTTAACATCCACATCTAGTGCGATAAGAAACTCACTAGTTTCTGAGCCATTAAATAGTTGGTGTCATGGAGCTGATGTAACGCTCCATGCTTCAAACCCCAAGAGACTTTATGTTCAATTGTATCATGTGATTTTAAATATATTTTACATCGTTTGGTTTTAGTTTAAATTAGTTTAGTGTAAATGGCGTAACTTTAGTTTTAAATATACTTATATTCCTGTAGGTAAATGTGTTTTTGTATAGCCAGTAAACAAGCTTTACTGCTGTGTAATTTATGCAACAGTTCTTTTCCCCTTATCTGGCTGCATATTTGATTCAAGAAGTCTGTGATAGTGTGTCTTTAATCTGATGTGTTAGAACAATAGATTATGCAAATGTTGTGTGAGCTAAAAGGCTAAAGAATGTAAAGAATGTTTATTGTAAATATCTGACATAATGTAATTAGCATTTTAGTAGGACGATATGCGTCCTTTAAGCAAATTATGGCTGTTGGATTTCAGCATAAATGGTGGCATTTTTTTGTTCATTAAAAGTCAGAACTCTCAGAGACTGAGACAGAGAGAATCCTGTTTTAAAGCTTACAGCCGCGTCTGGTGTTTTATTTCAGCGACGCTACAATACACTCAACCTCAGAAGTCACCGAGCGGCCTTCTGGAAATTCCTAACAGCTCCAGGGCAGAGGAACAGAAGCAGGCGGGTCAAGCTGCACGAGGCACTGAGGACAGCGCTCCCAGTAGCCGGGCTGACCGCAACAAAGGGGTGTCTGGAGAGTCAAGACAGGCGGAAGAGAACGGTTCCGTCCCTCTGGTGGCAGCGGTGGGATAGAGGCTCTCCAACACTAAGACACCCTGAGATGACAAACTATACAGCCTGAAAGCAGGACTCCCTGAAGGACCTGCTGGAGAGCCGTGGAAGGAACAAACACTGAAATAAGGGTCAAAGGCACAAGTGTGGTGCAACCAGGAGCGAGATGGAAACGCTCAAGGAGGTAAAAAGACTATGGTCCAAACCCTAGCATGGACCTGTTCCAGAGCATTTGGAATGAGGTCTGTTTATTGCAGAAAGGGAAAGCTGTGCGGGACCAGGAATATTTTAACCCTCTGCATGTGGAATACAATAAATGCAAGGTCCCAGGCTGGATTGAGCCAGGGGGACATTCATGGCCAGGAGGAGAACTGGCTGGCAACTACACCACACACCCAGAGGGTGCCTACAGACTTGGCTTGGCAGAGACCAGGGATTTTGGAAGCAGCTTCTGCCAACGCCAAGACCCAAACAAAATATGCCTCCGCACCAACTGTGACCGTCAACCCACCCTCAAGTAAGGCTAAGAAGAAGCGAAGGGGTGGACGGGTGAAAGAAATGGAGGTGGTGCTGGAGAGCGAATGCAAATGTTGTGACCCGCTTCGAAGGGAGGTAGAGACCTTGAAATGGCAACTAGACTTTGCCACCTAGGGCGAGAAAGAGACTAGCCTGCAATTGCACCGGCTACAGGAGGAGCTGCGAGCTGTCACGGTGGAGAGAGATGGTCGCAGCATGGAAGTGCAAGAACAGGCAGCCACCATACAACAATTGTCAGCCCAGCTGCAGGCCTGTGAGGACTCTACCCTCACCCTACACACGGAGCTCAGTGGTGCTCAGGCGCAGATAGCTGAGCTGGAGCACGGCTCCCGTTTAATGATCGAGCAGCTGGAGGCTGAGCGGCGAACTGGAGCTGCTCTACTCATAGAAATAAACTAGACATGTGCACAGCACAAAATTTCATTTTGAACTAATGGATTAGTCCTAAAATGGAATTTATTTAGTTGCTAAAGAAATTCGTTTTCAGTTCTTTAGTTTGAAAACTAATTTCATTCATCCGAAAACCAGTGGATACAATTACTATTGTAGTGGCTCCTCAGAGGGCTGAGATCGCTGCTTGTTACAGTATATCTCACTCTCAGCACAATGTGTCAGGCAAAGCTGTTACAGTAACTGACTGCTGCTCATCACAGCGCTCAGAGTTTCAGTAAAACTAGTAAATAATATTTTTATATATAAGAGTTTAGAAAAATATTATTTCCTTGTTTTACTGAAACTCTGAGCGCTGTTAGTCAGTTACTGTAACAGCTGAGCCTGATACCTTGTACTGAGAGATAATATAACAAGCTGCCGATCTCAGCGCTCACAGCCACTGGATTTAAAGGGCTAAAAAAAAGGCTCCTCTCTGTATAATGTATAGAACATCCCTTCTGCATTAATTAATACCCCTCTCTGTATAATGTATACAATATCCACCCGTATTAATTAATGTCCCTCTCTGTATAGATCATCCTCCTCAATTTATACCTTTCTCTGTATAATGTATACAACATCCTCCTGCATTAATTAATGCTCCTCTCTGTATAGAACATCCTACTGCATTGGCATGTGGAGGGTGCAGAACTTCAGAATGCAATGCTTATCCAGTACAGGAGAGGGAACTTTTACTTAAACTTTGTATCTCTGTGGGGAGACAGACAGGAATATAAAAGCAGGGGAGAGGGAAAGTATTAACGTAAATCGGTCTGAAAGCTCAGAGAAGAGATGACTGGTGCAAATTTATTTTTATAATAACATAAAGCACTTTAAATCCAGGGAAAACATTCAAATAAATCACACTGAAGGCTCATAATGACAGAGTAACTGTGAGAGCTGGATACTAAATGTATCAGATGTAATATAAAAACCTTTATAACAAGCAGCACTGGGAGAGGAGAGGGACTTTATATAAAACGTGTATTATAGATGAGGAAAGGGGGATAGTGCTCCTGGATAATATAAAATGTATCAGACCTAAGCCCCTATTATGCAGAGCGGGAGGGGAGATAACACACGTTTTATAAAGTTCCTCTCTTCTCCCAGCGCTGCTTGTTATAAAGGGGTTTTTACTATCCAGCCCTCCTCTGTCATTAGCTTTCAGTGTGATTTATTTGAATGTTTTCCTTCTCCAGCTGCTTTTATCATCTTGTCTGCCTCATAAACATGCAAGGGTTAAGTAAAGGTTTCCTCTCCTGTGCTGGCTGGCTGTGCTGCGAGTGAGTATTCTGGAGCTCTATCACTGTCTGAGTTTCGGGTAGGGGTCGGGAAGGATTACACATACAAACCTTTTCTGTAGCTTTGCGATGTTGCGCTCTTCATTGCTGGTCTCCTTCACTCAATGTAATATCACAAAAAGGACTGAAACTAAAATGTAGTGCATTTTATTTTAGTTTCTACTAAATTATCCCAAAATTCGGACTAAATCGTTTTAGTACTAAAACGAATGCACATGTCTAGAAATAACAGCGAGCAGGAATTAGAGCGGACACAGCTCTCCCGGGTTACTTTTCAGGTATGGGCCTATGAGCAGCAAGAGGAAATACAGCTGCTCCAGAACCAACTCTAGCTGTGCCAACACCATCTGCAAGAAACCAACGCAGCACTGAAAGAGAGCCTCGCTCAAACCAAGGCAAGCGAGGAGGAGGAGAGCGCCTGACACACCAACTGGATGTATCGGCGCAGGAGCACCAGGGCACTACCAGCCACCTGAAGGCTGAACTTGATGGGACACAAGCACAGTGCCGGCGGCTGCAAGATGAGCTGTCCCTGCTACGAGCTGCCAGAACACACTTGCCCACCATGGAGGAGAGCAGCACAACAGGGGGTCGAGTCATTGCCCCTGATATATTTTGCACCAAAGAGCGTTTGTACCCGGTGTTGCTGGAGGCTGTTCTGGCATCCACGTGTGACTGTTCCAAGGAAAATGGGGACCCCTCATAATGTCACCCCTACCAACCAAGGTGCAGAAAGAGAGGAGATCACTTCCCCCCTTCCCAGGGGACCGGTGAGTGATCATCCTGGAGGCTGCTAGGTTCCTGGTCCCAGGAAGAGTTGCACCCATTTGGAAATGTGGGGTGGGCCCCGTTTGAATGTCTGGGAGGGGGGCATCAGCAGAAGGAGAGACTGGGAACTGTGACTGCTGACTGTATTCAGGTCCTGGGTCCGCAGAGGTGCCCTGGACAGAGCAAGATATGGGGGTAATTTCAGGGTGCCCCCTAACAATCATATTATGCCTGTGGACTGTGGTGGCCTGTTGCCTGGCACACTGGACATGAGGGTTGGCTTGCCTCGGGACTATGGACCCACAATCCTCCCACGACCGTCAGACCCCGCTGACTTTGCTTATGTGCCGCAACCTGGAACTTTGAAGATGGCACAGAAAAGGGACAAGGTGAGAGGTATCGTCAGTGGCAAGCGATCCGTTTGGGATCTAAGCTTGCCCTGCCGTTCTGGAAGGGGGGACATATGTCATGGAGCTGATGTAACGCTCCATGCTTCAAACCCCAAGAGACTTTATGTTCAATTGTATAATGTGATTTTAAATATATTTTACATCATTTGGTTTTAGTTTAAATTAGTTTAGTGCAAAATGGCGTAACTTTAGATTTAAATATACTTTTATTCCTGTAGGTAAATGTATTTCTGTATAGCCAGTAAACAAGCTTTACTGCTGTGCAATTTATGCAACAGGGCTTTTCCCCTTATCTGGCTGCATATTTGATTCAAGAAGTCTGTGATAGTGTTTGTCTTTAATCTGATGTGTTAGAACAATAGATTATGCAAATGTTGTGTGAGCTAAAGGCTAAAGAATGTAAAGAATTTTATTGTAAATATCTAACTGACATAATGTAATTAGCATTTTAGTAGGACGATGTGCAACATTTATGCAAATTATGGCTCTTGGATTTCAGCATAAATGGTGGCGTTTTTGTTCATTAAAAGTCATATGAAGCCGCAGTGAGTGTGGAGCCGCAGTTAATGTGAATCCGCAGCGAGTGTGAGGCCGCAGCGAGTGTGAGGCCGCAGCGAGTGTGAGGCCGCAGCGAGTGTGAAGCTGCAATGAGTGTGACGTCGCAGTGAATGTGAAACGCAGTGAGTGTGAATCCACAGTGAATGTGAAGCTGCAGCGAGTGTGAGGCCACAGTAAGTGTGAAGCCGCAGCGAGTGTGAAGCCGCAGCTAGTGTGAGGCCGCAGCGTGAGGCCGCAGTGAGTATGAAACTTTAGAGAATGTGAAGCCACAGTGAGTGTGAAGCCACAGTGAATGAAGCCGCAGCGAGTGTGAGGCCGCAGTGAGTGTGAGGCCGCAGCGAGTGTGAGGCCGCAGCGAGTGTGAGGCCGTAGCGAGTGTGAGGCCGCAGAGAGTGTGAGGCCGCAGAGAATGTGAAGCCACAGTGAGTGTGAAGCCACAGTGAATGAAGCCGCAGAGAGTGTGAGGCCACAGTAAGTGTGAAGCCGCAGCGAGTGTGAAGCCGCAGCTAGTGTGAGGCCGCAGCTAGTGTGAGGCCGCAGCGTGAGGCCGCAGTGAGTATGAAACCGTAGAGAATGTGAAGCCACAGTGAATGAAGCCACAGCAAGTGTGAGGCCGCAGCGAGTGTGAGGCCGCAGCGAGTGTGAAGCTGCAATGAGTGTGACGTCGCAGTGAATGTGAAACGCAGTGAGTGTGAATCCACAGTGAATGTGAAGCTGCAGCGAGTGTGAGGCCACAGTAAGTGTGAAGCCGCAGCGAGTGTGAAGCCGCAGCTAGTGTGAGGCCGCAGCTAGTGTGAGGCCGCAGCGTGAGGCCGCAGTGAGTATGAAACCGTAGAGAATGTGAAGCCACAGTGAGTGTGAAGCCACAGTGAATGAAGCCACAGCGAGTGTGAGGCCGCAGCGAGTGTGAGGCCGCAGCGAGTGTGAAGCTGCAATGAGTGTGACGTCGCAGTGAATGTGAAACGCAGTGAGTGTGAATCCACAGTGAATGTGAAGCTGCAGCGAGTGTGAGGCCACAGTAAGTGTGAAGCCGCAGCGAGTGTGAAGCCGCAGCTAGTGTGAGGCCGCAGCGTGAGGCCGCAGTGAGTATGAAACCGTAGAGAATGTGAAGCCACAGTGAGTGTGAAGCCACAGTGAATGAAGCCGCAGCGAGTGTGAGGCCACAGTAAGTGTGAAGCCGCAGCGAGTGTGAAGCCGCAGCTAGTGTGAGGCCGCAGCTAGTGTGAGGCCGCAGCGTGAGGCTGCAGTGAGTATGAAACCGTAGAGAATGTGAAGCCACAGTGAGTGTGAAGCCACAGTGAATGAAGCCACAGCGAGTGTGAGGCCGCAGCGAGTGTGAGGCGCAGCGAGTGTGAAGCTGCAATGAGTGTGACGTCGCAGTGAATGTGAAACGCAGTGAGTGTGAATCCACAGTGAATGTGAAGCTGCAGCGAGTGTGAGGCCACAGTAAGTGTGAAGCCGCAGCGAGTGTGAAGCCGCAGCTAGTGTGAGGCCGCAGCGTGAGGCCGCAGTGAGTATGAAACCGTAGAGAATGTGAAGCCACAGTGAGTGTGAAGCCACAGTGAATGAAGCCACAGCGAGTGTGAGGCCGCAGCGAGTGTGAGGCCGCAGCGAGTGTGAAGCTGCAATGAGTGTGACGTCGCAGTGAATGTGAAACGCAGTGAGTGTGAATCCACAGTGAATGTGAAGCTGCAGCGAGTGTGAGGCCACAGTAAGTGTGAAGCCGCAGCGAGTGTGAAGCCGCAGCTAGTGTGAGGCCGCAGCGTGAGGCCGCAGTGAGTATGAAACCGTAGAGAATGTGAAGCCACAGTGAGTGTGAAGCCACAGTGAATGAAGCCGCAGCGAGTGTGAGGCCGCAGCGAGTGTGAGGCCACAGCGAGTGTGAGGCCGCAGCGAGTGTGAGGCCGCAGAGAGTGTGAGGCCGCAGAGAGTGTGAGGCCGCAGAGAGTGTGAGGCCGCAGCGAGAGTGATGCCGCAGCGAGAGGCCGCAGCGAGAGTGAGGCCGCAGCGAGAGTGAGGCCGCAGCGAGAGTGAGGCCGCAGCGAGTGTGAGGCCGCAGCGAGTGTGAAGCTGCAATGAGTGTGACGTCGCAGTGAATGTGAAACGCAGTGAGTGTGAATCCACAGTGAATGTGAAGCTGCAGCGAGTGTGAGGCCACAGTAAGTGTGAAGCTGCAGCGAGTGTGAAGCCGCAGCTAGTGTGAGGCCGCAGCGTGAGGCCGCAGTGAGTATGAAACCGTAGAGAATGTGAAGCCACAGTGAGTGTGAAGCCACAGTGAATGAAGCCACAGCGAGTGTGAGGCCGCAGCGAGTGTGAGGCCGCAGCGAGTGTGAAGCTGCAATGAGTGTGACGTCGCAGTGAATGTGAAACGCAGTGAGTGTGAATCCACAGTGAATGTGAAGCTGCAGCGAGTGTGAGGCCACAGTAAGTGTGAAGCCGCAGCGAGTGTGAAGCCGCAGCTAGTGTGAGGCCGCAGCGTGAGGCCGCAGTGAGTATGAAACCGTAGAGAATGTGAAGCCACAGTGAGTGTGAAGCCACAGTGAATGAAGCCGCAGCGAGTGTGAGGCCGCAGCGAGTGTGAGGCCACAGCGAGTGTGAGGCCGCAGCGAGTGTGAGGCCGCAGAGAGTGTGAGGCCGCAGAGAGTGTGAGGCCGCAGAGAGTGTGAGGCCGCAGAGAGTGTGAGGCCGCAGCGAGAGTGATGCCGCAGCGAGAGTGATGCCGCAGCGAGAGGCCGCAGCGAGAGTGAGGCCGCAGCGAGAGTGAGGCCGCAGCGAGAGTGAGGCCGCAGCGAGAGTGAGGCGGCAGCGAGTGTGAGGCCGCAGCGAGTGTGAAGCTGCAATGAGTGTGACGTCGCAGTGAATGTGAAACGCAGTGAGTGTGAATCCACAGTGAATGTGAAGCTGCAGCGAGTGTGAGGCCACAGTAAGTGTGAGGCCGCAGCGTGAGGCCGCAGTGAGTATGAAACCGTAGAGAATGTGAAGCTGCAGCGAGTGTGAGGCCACAGTAAGTGTGAAGCCGCAGCGAGTGTGAAGCCGCAGCTAGTGTGAGGCCGCAGCGTGAGGCCGCAGTGAGTATGAAACCGTAGAGAATGTGAAGCCACAGTGAGTGTGAAGCCACAGTGAATGAAGCCGCAGCGAGTGTGAGGCCGCAGCGAGTGTGAGGCCGCAGCGAGTGTGAGGCCGCAGAGAGTGTGAGGCCGCAGAGAGTGTGAGGCCGCAGAGAGTGTGAGGCCGCAGCGAGAGTGATGCCGCAGCGAGAGTGATGCCGCAGCGAGAGTGAGGCCGCAGCGAGAGTGAGGCCGCAGCAGAGAGTGAGGCGGCAGCGAGTGTGAGGCCGCAGCGAGTGTGAAGCTGCAATGAGTGTGACGTCGCAGTGAATGTGAAACGCAGTGAGTGTGAATCCACAGTGAATGTGAAGCTGCAGCGAGTGTGAGGCCACAGTAAGTGTGAAGCCGCAGCTAGTGTGAGGCCGCAGCGAGAGTGAGGCCGCAGTGAGTATGAAACCGTAGAGAATGTGAAGCCACAGTGAGTGTGAAGCCACAGTGAATGAAGCCGCAGCGAGTGTGAGGCCACAGCGAGTGTGAGGCCGCAGAGAGTGTGAGGCCGCAGAGAGTGTGAGGCCGCAGCGAGAGTGAGGCCGCAGCGAGAGTGAGGCCGCAGCGAGTGTGAGGCCGGAGCGAGTGTGAGGCCATAGAGAATGTGAAGCCGCAGCGAGTGTGAAGCCGCAGCGAGTGTGAAGCCGCAGCGAGTGTGAAGCCGCAGCGAGTGTGAAGTTGTAGTGTGAAGTTGCAGTGAGTGTGTAGCCGCTGTGAGTGATAAGCAGCTGTGTGAAGCCGCAGTGAGTGTGAAGCCGCAGTGAGTGATAAGCAGCTGTGTGAAGCCGCAGTGAGTGTGAAGCTGCAGTGTGAAGCCGCAGTGAGTGTGAAGCTGCAGTGTGAAGCCGTAGCAAGTGTGACGTTGCAGTGAATGTGAAGCCGCAGCGAGTGTGAGGTCGCAGTGAGTGTGAGGCCGCAGCGAGTGTGAAGTTGCAGTATGAAGCCGCAGTGAGTGTGAAGCCACAGAAAATGTGAAGCCGCTGTGTGAATCTGCAGTGTGAAGTTGCAATGAATGTATAGTTGCAGTGAGTGTGAAGCCGAAGTGAGTGTGAAGTTGCAGTGTGAAGTTGCAGTGAATGTGAAGCCGCAGTGAGTGTGTGTCACGGTTCCCAGATCCCACCACGCAGCCCTTAAAGCCCAACACTCCAGAGCCAAAAAGCTACCAACAGAGTAGCCGTAGAACAATCACTAACTGTCTGGTCCTTAAAAATTGGCCAGGTATAAGTATACTAGCTAGACCGAAAGGGTTAATCAAAGACAATGTCGTAATACAAAACCAGGTCAGAAACACGGGGGGGGGGTTGTAAGACGAGCCAGAGTCAGGAATACAGAGAATAGAATAGTCAAATGGAATAGCCGGGTCGATATCAGTGCAGTAGCGTAGTACAAGGAAAATAGTCTAGGGCAACGGAAGGCGGAATAGTCAGAAAACAAGCAGAGGACAATAACAGGTTAAATCACGAGAGAATTCAAGTACAAGGAGCTCAGGTATGGATAACCACGATCTGGCACTGCTTAGAAGGAACTGTGGGTTATTAAAGACCTTCACCTGACCGGCCCCCCTCTCAAGCCGCACCTCATGCAGCCACCTCCCTGCCTGTCTCTATTTAAACCGGGTGTTGGTCAGCGAGCAGCATCAGACATGCTGCCTTCAAGCACACTGGAGAGGTTGGAAGCCCACCAACGTTGAGGTGGTCTACTTTTAAGTGGGCTATTTTCAAGTGGAGTTAAAAACAGGAATTCTACCTGTACTGGTCTGGTTTGTATCTTTAGAGGGAGAGAAACCTCTGGTTTATTTGTCAATTTAATTTCTCTTTTTGGTTTTTTTTCTGCTGGGTTTTTTTTTGTTTTTTTTCTGTTGTGCTTTTTGGTTGTTTTTTTTTCCCTGGGTGGCTGGTGACTTGTTAATTGGGGGCGTGTAGCCTGTCAGGTGATTTCACTTGTATGGCTACATAATCTCAATGGCAGCTCACTGAGCTTGCTTACAGGGGCTTGAGGTGGTCTACTTTTAAGTGGGCTATTTTCAAGTGGAGTTAAAAACAGGAGTTTAAATAACAGGTATCAATTGTTTTTTATATATTTGTTATCTTGTTTTGGGGGTATGAGTGTTAGCAAGCTTGAAGGTTTGACCCAGTGCACATCCTGCTGCATGTCTGGAGGAATCCTTCCAGGGTCCATATCTCTGTAGCAAGTGTGAACGTGTAGCTCTTCTGGAAGCTCATATTGGAGATCTGGAAGGGCAAATCGTAACGCTGAGGCAGATTGACAATCTTGAAAGGAGCGGCTTCTCACGGAGCAAAGTATAGTTGAGGATTCTAGGGGTGTGGGAGGAGTGGAGTTAACCAGGGAACAGGTTGGTCGCTGGGTGTCAGTGACACGTGGTAGCAGGGGGGATGGGAAGAGGAAAAGGTTGGCTAGTCCTGATCTTGCGCACACCAACAGATTTGCCCCCTTGAGCGAAGATGTTGGGTGCAGCAGCTCAGGTGTAGCAGTACTGGAGGCTGCTCCTCTAACAGCCGGGGGATCAGCCCACCAAGTAAGGGAGGGATAAAGAGGGCAAGTAAGCCTAGACAGGTTGTGGTGGTAGGGGACTCTATTATTAAGAGAGTAGACAGGGTAATCTGTCGCGCTGATCGCCTTAACCGGACAGTTTGCTGTCTGCCGGTGCCCGTGTTAGGCATGTGGTTGACAGAGTTGATAGATTATTGGGAGGGGCTGGAGATGACCCAGCTGTCATGGTCCATATTGGTACCAATGACAAAGTAAGCGGAAGATGGAAGGACCTGAAGAATGATTTCAGGGAATTAGGAAGTAAACTGAAGAAGACGTCCTCCAAGGTAGTATTTTCTGAGATCCTACCTGTGCCACGTGCTACAGTGGAAAGGCAGCGGGAGATTAGGGAGGTCAATGCGTGGCTTAAAGCTTGGTGCAGGAAGGAGGGCTTTGGGTTTTTAGAGCACTGGGGTACAATCTGTATAGTCTTGATAGATTGCACCTGAATGGAAGAGGGTCTGCTGTGCTAGGGGAGAGGATGGTTAAAAGGTTGGAGGAGACTTTAAACTAGTGGAAGGGGGGGAGGGATACAGTATCTTACAAAATGGTGTCAGAGCAGATAGCGGAAGGGTTTCAGTTCAGACTAAGGGGGGTGGAGCCGGGGGAATGGGTAATGTAAGAACAGTGGAGACATGTAATGTAAAGTCGCATTCAGCATGTGTGGGTAGAGACAACATTAAATGTATGCTTGCTAATGCAAGGAGCCTCAATAACAAGATGGGGGAACTAGAAGTAATAGCATACACTAAGCAATACGACATTATAGGAATAACAGAAACGTGGTGGGACGAAACACATGACTGGGCTGTAAACTTAAACGGTTATACATTGTTTAGAAAGGATAGGAAACATAAGGGGGGTGGAGTGTGTTTATATGTAAATCAGGATTTAAAGCATAATATTACACAACTGGAAAGCGATGAGGGAAATGTGGAATCCTTATGGGTAAATATTTCATTGGGGAATAAACAGGGAAGTCAACTATTGGTTGGCATATGCTATAAACCACCTAATATAGATAATGATGAGGAAGAACAACTGTTAGAGCAAATTAGGAAGGCTGCACATCATGGTAGCACTTTAATTATTGGAGATTTTAATTACCCGGACATTAATTGGGATAGTGGGACTAGTAATTCAGCAAAGGGAATCCGGTTCCTGAACATTTTAAATGATACCTTCATGTCACAACTGGTAGAAACACCAACTAGAGAGGATAACTGTCTGGACCTGGTTATAACAAATAATGTGGATCTTTTCTCAAATATTAATGTAAAGGAACAGTTGGGAAACAGCTACCATAACATGGTGACTTTTGAAATAAACTCAAAAAAACACATTCATAAGGGGCATGCTAAAATATATAATTTTAAAAAGGCCAACTTTATTAAAATAAAGGAAGCTCTCAATGTCATTGACTGGCAGAAACTCTTTCATGGGAAAAACACTGAGGATAAGTGGAATATCTTTAAACTAACACTAGAAAAGTACACGTCACAATATATTCCACTGGTTAATAAATATAAAAGAAACAGACTGAAACCAATGTGGCTTAGTAGGAAGGTAACTAAGGGAATGAAAAATAAAAAGAAGGCATTTAAAGCTTTTAAATTTGATAAATCTGAGGCATCCTATAAAGCATATAGGGCAGCCAATAAAGCATGTAAAAATGCGATTAGATGGGCTAAACTAGAAAATGAAAAAGAAATAGTCAAAGAGAGCAAGACCAACCCTAAAAGATTCTTTAGGTACATAAATTCTAAAAACCCAAGAGTGAAAATGTAGGTTCACTAAAATCTGAGTCAGGGCTATTGTTAACTGAAGATCAGGATAAGGCAGAAATTTTAAATGATTATTTTTCTTCAGTATTTATCAAAGAGAAACCTATAACAGGAGACATGAAATTCATTAATAAAAACTTACTAATACAAAGTGACTGGTTGACTCAGGACAAGGTTTTGCAGAAATTAAACAATGTGAATGTGAATAAAGCCTCAGGGCCAGATGGAATTCACCGCGAGTACTGAGGGAGCTATGTGTTGAAATATGTAAACCTCTGTTCTTAATCTTTCAAGATTCTTTTCTTTCAGGAATAGTACCAGAGGATTGGAGAAAAGCTGACGTGGTCCCTATATTTAAGAAAGGTTTAAAATTTGTGCCTGGGAATTATAGACCTGTGAGCTTAACATCTGTGGCTGGGAAAGTATTTGAGGGGTTACTAAGGGATAATATTCAGGAATTTATTGGGAGGTATAATGTAATTGGCAAAAATCAGCATGGTTTCATGAAACACAGATCATGTCAGACTAACCTAATTACATTCTATGAGGAAGTAAGTAGAAGTATAGATCAGGGGGTCGCAGTGGATGTGATTTACTTAGATTTTGCCAAAGCTTTCGACACAGCTCCACACAAAAGGTTACTATTTAAATTAAGAAAAATTGGTCCAGATGAAAATACTTGTTCTTGGATAGAAAACTGGATAAAAGATAGGGTACAGAGAGTGATCATAATTGGTACATTTTCAAGATGGACACCAGTGGTAAGCGGTATCCCTCAGGGGTCTGTTATAGGACCAATACTATTCAATTTATTTATAAATGACGTTGAGATAGGCATTGAAAGTCATGTATCCGTGTTTGCAGATGACACAAAACTAGGAAAAGTAATACAATGTGAGCAGGATGTTACTTCGCTGCAGAGGGATTTAGATAGATTGGGGACTGGGCACTTAAATGGCAGATGAAATTTAATCTAGATAAATACAAAGTTATGCACTTTGGAGTGAAGACACACAAGCAATTTATACCCTAAATGGTACGGAGTTAGGGAAATCCAAGCAGGAGAAGGATTTGGGAATAAGCATAGACTTCAAACTAAGTAACAATGTGCAATGTCAAACAGCAGCTGCCAAGGCCAGCAAAGTACTGGCATGCATTAAAAGGGGAGTTCATTCACGGGATGAAAACATAATTTTGCCTCTGTATAAATCAATGGTCAGGCCGCACCTTGAATATGCCGTGTGATTTTGGGCACCGGTCTTAAAAAAAGATATTATATCGCTAGAAAAAGTGCAGAGACGGGCAACTAAATTAATAAGGGGGATGGAAGGGTTAAGTTATGAGGAAAGACTAACAAGCTTAAACCTGTTTAGTTTAGAGAAAAGGCGCCTTAGAGGGGATCTGATAACCTTATATAAATATATACGGGGCCATTATCAACCATTGTCTGATAACCTATTCATTAACAGGACTATACACAGGACAAGGGGTCATCCATTTAGACTGGAAGAAAGAAAATTTAGCTTAAAGCATAGGAAGGGTTATTTTACGGTGAGAGCACTAAAGCTGTGGAATTCTCTGCCTGTTGAGGTGGTTGGGTCAGAGACTATACAGACTTTTAAAAAGCGACTGGATGACTTCCTGCAGACACAGAATATTATGGGTTATAATATTTAATATGTGGGTAAAAGCTTCTTGATCCAAGGAGAAATCTGACGCCATCTGGGGGCAAGAAGGAATTTTTTCACAGTATGTTGCATATTGGCAAGCATTTCAGACTGGGTTTTTTGCCTTCTTTTGGATCAACAGCAGTAGGTTATGTGGGAGAGGCTGAACCCGATGGACGCATGTCTTTTTTCAGCCTATATAACTATGTAACTATGTAACTATGTAACTATGTAACTATGTTACAGTGTGAAGCCGCAGTAAGTTTGAAGCTGCAGTGAGTGTCAAGTTACAGTGTGAAGCTGCTGTGAATGTGATGCCGCAGTGAGTGTGAAGTTGCAGTGTAAAGCCGCAAAGAGTGTGAAGTCGCAGCGAGTGTGAGGCCGCAGCGAGTGTGAGGCCGCAGCGAGTGTGACGTTGCAGTGAATGTGAAGCCGCAGCGAGTGTGAAGTCATAGCGAGTGTGAAGCCGCAGCGAGTGTGAAGCCGCAGCGAGTGTGAAGCCGCAGCGAGTGTGAAGCCGCAGCGAGTGTGACGTTGCAGTGAATGTGAATGTGAAGCCGCAGCGAGTGTGAAGCCGCAGCGTATGTGTTGGGTATCATTCTCACGCGCAACCCCCGTTCTCTGTAACGCTCTCCCTCTCATATGGTCAGACTTTCCCCTAACTTCTCTTCCTTCAAACGCTCCCTTAAAACATTCCTATTTAGGGAAGCGACCCCCCCAACTCACTGACGCAACCATCAATCACTCTCACCTTACAGTCCTCTCCTCCTGTTTCCAACCCCAACCCTCCCAGATTGTGAGTTCCTATGGGAATAGGGCCCTCATCTCCTCCTGTACTGTTTGTCAAATGTTGTTCAATGTATTGTAACCCTGTCTGTACTGTGCTTATTGTACAGCGCTGCGGAATATGCTGGCGCTTTATAAATAAAGAATAAGAATAATCATTAAATTGAGCTCCTGATGATTTTGATTCACAGATTTAATCGCTGTATTAATTCCTTTCCCTCACACAGGGTCATGAATAAGACAGACACGGATGGGACCTGCGCAGTAATGGGGCGCATTCTGAGTCTGGAGAATCGTTACGAGGAGCATCGCTGGATCTGCGAGAGAAACATGGCCGAATAACCGGGGGAGGGGCAGAAATAATACTGGAATAAAAGATACAAACAATCTATATATTAATTGTGATTATTTACTGTTATGTCACATATACTGTATCTTTAATCACATCCTGAAAATGAGAGGAATCTCAATGGATCCTTCCTGGGAAAATACTTTATAAATAAATAAACTGTTATTAGTTGTTTCTGACCCGATATTAACGATTATGAGTAAAAACCACAAATGTTCATAAAATTTAAAAAAAATAAGAAATGAAGCATAAAAAGCGGAAGAGATAGAATCGATCCCCGAAATAATAATGGAAACCAAAACTAATGAGAGGGGGGGAGGGGATTCCAAAACTCTTGTATCGGTTTGTTAACCCTCTCTCCTCCTCTATGGTCTTCTTGTCCCCATGAAGGGGAGATCTTCAGGCTGCACAGGATTTGGGATGGGCTGGATGTGCGTTTGATTTCTGTCCCACAAAGTCACTAAACCCCAAATTTACCCCCAAATCCCACTGAGCCTTGAATTTAACCGTATCCGCAATTTCAAGGCAATTCATTTATTCACTGAGCTGTAAATTCACCAAATACAGGCGAAATGACAGTGAAATACGGTGCAATTAACCCCAATTCGATGTGATTGGGCGGCGCCGAAATTATCCCACAGAGAACTGACTATTTATTCACAGAACGGGTAAAAAAAAAAAATACGATTGAAAGGGTCAAAATTGAAAAGATGTTTCCAAAAAAAATACTAAACGAAAAGTTCTGGAACTTTACATATAAGGATCCAATGAATCATAATAAAAAGGTCTGTTACAGGAAAAAGAGAAAACGATTAAAAAAAACCCAAGAAAACATTTTTCTTGAAAAATCCAGAAAAATGCCTAAAAGATCCTAAAAAATCTATAAATAAAGAGACTTTTTCTGCAGAATTTTATAATGAACGGTTTATTAGATATTGAATTAAAACGGGAATATTTTTAACATTGAAGCCTATGGGATTCGCCTGAATAAACCTGCCGAATTAAACCACCGAATGGCAGGGCATTTCACTGACATTTCTCTGCTGTTCAATGCAGGGCCGGATTAATATAGGGGCTGATGGAGCAGCAGCTCCAGGCCCATGCTCCAGAATAGGCCCAGAGAAAAATAACAATGTCTGCATTGATGGACATTTGGACCCCATTATCTCCAACACCATAGCAGCTACAGGGTCATGTGATGCATCACTGGAAAGGCCATAGCATGTCCTTTTCAGTGATACTAAACATTTCCAGGTTTTGTTTATTTCTTTATTTTTTCTTACTAACACAGCAATACTTTTCACTTTTCAATTATAAAGTGAACAATGATGCTGCACTAACTCACCATCTCAAGTGTGGAGGTGATGTCACAATCTGTTATTACGAATTGTTACACCAAAAACCTAAATCGTCACACTGCAGCAAAGTGCACGGGAGGGGGGACTTTGGAACCCTGCGCCACTAATGTTTACACCTCACAAAGTCAAGGGAGGTGTCAGTGGACAGGTCAGAGGACAGGTCAGTGGACAGGTCAGTGGACAGGTCAGTGGACAGGTCAGAGGACAGGTCAGAGGACAGGTCAGTGGACAGGTCAGTGGACAGGCCAGTGGACAGGTCAGAGGACAGGTCAGTGGACAGGTCAGTGGACAGGTCAGAGGACAGGTCAGTGGACAGGTCAGTGGACAGGTCAGAGGACAGGTCAGTGGACAGGTCAGTGGACAGGTCAGAGGACAGGTCAGTGGACAGGTCAGTGGACAGGTCAGAGGACAGGTCAATGGACAGGTCAGAGGACAGGTCAGTGGACAGGTCAGAGGACAGGTCAGTGGACAGGTCAGTGGACAGGTCAGAGGACAGGTCAGTGGACAGGTCAGCGTCTGGCTTTTGCATTGATACCAAACGTGACCATATAAAATCTAAAAGAAAGGAAAACCAAAAAAAACTTTTTATCTACTTACTTTTAGTTCCAATGCAATGGCATTGTCCATTTGTCACGTATAAAATGAGCAATACCACTGCCATTACTCACCTTCTCATTTCCCACGCTGGGAGCAAAGTCAGTGTTTTATACATTCAGGGTTATTCAGAGAGCGGTGAAAAGCAGGAGAATGAAAAATTCTAGGTCAAAATAGCCAAACCAGAAAAATTCTCCCATTCATCTCACTTTCCAAATCGGCTATTTTGACCTAGAATTTTTCATTCTCCAGTCATTCTCCTGCTTTTCACCGCTCTCTGAATAACCCTGACAGGAAATGTGGGCAGATAAGAACCTTTTGGCCCATCTAGTCACCCAATTACATTGCAATGCCCCGAGACGCCAGCACCGCAGGAAACCTAGAGGCAAGCCAGTTTCCTGTAAGAAGACTGGTAATTCTTCTAAACCAGGCTGATCCAGCAACCAGGTGCTGGCTAATGCACCCTTATTCCCCTCTACAAAAAGGAACCACTCCCAAGGCACAATGCTTCTGCATTACCTTGGTGAACACCAAGCCGACAGGGAGCTACCGCCTGTTCCTGCCTAAGAACATTAATCTGTTTTGTCTCCTCCAGCCCGTTGCCTCCTGTACTTGCTTTCCACAGAATCCTCGGAGCCTGCTGCCCTGCATCTCGCAGAATCTTCAGCCGCTGCCGAATCCTCAACTTGCTGCCCTGCATCTCGCAGAATCTTCAGCTGCTGCCGAATCCTCAACTTGCTGCCCTGCACCTCGCAGAATCCTCAGCCCGTTGCCCTCTGTACCTGCATTCCTCGGAGCCTGCTGCCCTGCATCTTGCAGAATCTTCAGCCCACTGCCGAATCCTCAACCTGCTGCCCTGCACCTCGCAGAATCCTCAGTCTGCTGCCCTCTGTACCTGCATCCCTCGGAACCCACTGCCCTGCATCTCGCAGAACCCTCAGCCCGTTACCTTGCATTCCCAGGAACACCTACAGACCCAAGACCCTTTGCCTGCCAAGACTCTTCTGCTTTTGTTTTCTATTTTTCTCTAACGATCTCCTTAGCCTTCATTCTCATATTGTCTCCTTTCTATAGTTTAGAGTAGCTTAGTACTATCCTTCTGTTTACTCTTTTCTCCTCTTGCTTTCAGTTAAATATATATATATTCAGTGTCTTCCCTTCCTCCTCTTATCCAGCTCCTTGATATATATTTGTTTATTGCCTTTATGTTACACCAAATAAACCCTCTCTTGTATATGTTTATCTGAATCTCTGTTTCCCTTATTGCATATTGGGCTCAATCCTACCACCCCAGAACCAGCACCTGACATACATGGATACTTTACCTGGATTTATCTTTTGTTTAGGATAGCCTTATTTTCATTTATTTTAAAGGGACCTGCAGCTATGGATTGCTGCCACGATGCATATATATATATATATAAGGGTTGTGGTGGAGTACAAAAAGTGAGATAAAAAGTCTCCACGCTATAATTAATTATGGTTATTATTGCAGAATCCACTCGCACATCACAGCAATTCAAAGAAATGTATCAGAGCCCCTGTGCCACATTCCCCATACGCAGCAAGGAATTCTGGGTAGGACATGCAAATGACATTTGTCTCACTTTTGTGCAGACCCAGACGTTTGTGAGACCCCCTGATGGGTGGCAGTGACAAGTCCGGGTCACAGACAAACCATTTACCACATGATGAGCTTTTTCTGTTCTCTTTCGATACGACAAGCAATAAACAAGACGCGATTATTCACCTGAGGACGAGAGCTTGTGTTTATATCGAGCCGCTCGTCTAACAAGCGTCACATAGAAACCTTGTAACGTGCGTCTGTCCTGTGCAGCGACGCACAGCGGCCCCTCAGCGGTGACATCGGCTTATCAGTCAGCGCACCGACAGTTAAATAGTGTTATGAGCTCGCGGGTCTTCATGCCGGAAACCCAACGCTTTAATTAGTGCAGCGCATAGAAAACCGCTGATAAGAAGGAGACATTTCTCACACGCGATCAGAAAGCAGAACCAGCACTTCTTGTGGGCTTTGAGGTCTCAGTGAGGCCGGGGACGTGACGGCCAGAGCGGCTGAGTAAAGCGCACGACACGAGCGACAAGGACGATGTGACAGAGAGAGCGACGAGCAAAGGAAGACGACCAGGGGGAGATTAAACGGCAGAACACGGCGGCTCCGGTGAGTAAAGACAACACGGTTACATGATCTGAGGACACAGAGAGGGGATCAACCGCCAGGAGAGGGGATCAACCGGAAGGAGAGGGGATCAACCGGAAGGAGAGGGGATCAACCGCCAGGAGAGGGGATCAACCAGAAGGAGAGGGGATCAACCGGAAGGAGAGGGGATCAACCAGAAGGAGAGGGGATCAACCAGAAGGAGAGGGGATCAACCGCAAGGAGAGGGGATCAGGCTCAGCGACACAGAGAGGGGATCAGGCTCAGCGTCACAGAGAGGGGATCAGGCTCAGCGACACAGAGAGGGGATCAGGCTCAGCGTCACAGAGAGGGGATCAGGCTCAGCGTCACAGAGAGGGGATCAGGCTCAGCGTCACAGAGAGGGGATCAGGCTCAGCGACACAGAGAGGGGATCAGGCTCAGCGTCACAGAGAGGGGATCAGGCTCAGCGACACAGAGAGGGGATCAGGCTCAGCGACACAGAGAGGGGATCAGGCTCAGCGTCACAGAGAGGGGATCAGGCTCAGCGTCACAGAGAGGGGATCAGGCTCAGCGACACAGAGAGGGGATCAGGCTCAGCGTCACAGAGAGGGGATCAGGCCCAGCGACACAGAGAGGGGATCAGGCTCAGCGTCACAGAGAGGGGATCAGGCTCAGCGACACAGAGAGGGGATCAGGCTCAGCGTCACAGAGAGGGGATCAGGCTCAGCGACACAGAGAGGGTCCTGTGTCGTCTGTCTGACCTTCTGTGACATCAGACCATAGAGACTCCCCTGTGATTGCAGAAAGTCAGCGTGTTTGTGATTGTCTTACAGTGAGAGCAATACCATGCGTTCAGAGGGACGAGGTGAGGACGATGGAGGCGGGAACGGTAAGAAGGATGAATGTTAGGTGTGATTATTCTGGAACCTCACGGTCATATGTAGGGAGGAGCTGTTCGGTTCGATCAGTTCGGAGTTCGATTCAAACTTTGGCCGTTCGCAAGTTCACGAACTTCGAACATTTTGGCGTGTTCAGTTCGAGTTGTGAAAAAAAAATTGTGAAAAAGTATAAAAAAATGCTTAAAAAATACCAAAAAATCTAGAAATAAAGAGACTCTTTACTGCAGAATATTATAAGCAACGGTTTATTAGATATTAGATTAAAAACTAATGTCTAGGTGCAAAGATTCTCACCTTTAAATGACCTGTGTTTTCAAACGCCATAAACAACAGGTGTTTAATTAGTGTTTGGCAATAAAATGTGCTTCTAATTAGTCCGTCTCATGAATTTGATACATTGTATGCAGACTGGAGGTGCCAGGTGTCGTGTGTGGGTCTGTGCTGTGATGGCGATGTTTCCATACATCCTAGAAATCCGCCACTTCACGGGCAGGTTATGGGGACCTCCTAGGCACGATATTTGAAGGAATTTTTCATTTTTATTTTTAACCCTTATTTTATGGAAAACTCACTGTTCCTTTAACCCTTTCACTGCTGAGGCATTTCACCGCTGTGTGCTGAGCTAACACACACAAAAAAACCCCCAAAAATGTTCTTGCTATCTCTCTGATGGGTTTGTTTTGTTTCTTCAGCCTAATGATGGCTTGCTTCACTGATAGTGACAGCTCTTTGGATCTCATCTTGAGAGTTGACAACAACAGATTCCAAATGCAAATAGCGCACTTGAAATGAACTCTGGGCCTTTTATCTGCACATTGTAATTGGGTAATGAGGGAATATCACACACCTGGCCATGGAACAGCTGAGAAGCCAATTGTCCCATTACCTTTGGTCCCTTAACACAGTGGGAGGCACATCTGCAAACTGCTGTAAGTCCTACACCGTTCACCTGAGTTGGATGTACATATCCTCAAATTAAAGCTGACAGTCTGCAGTTAAAGCACATTGTGTTTGTTTCATTCCAACTCCATTGTGGTGGTGTATAGAACCAAAGATGTTACAATTGTGTCCATGTCCCAATATTTCTGGACCTGACTGTATGTGTATATATAGAGATTATCATGGCACCTCTATCCTGATTGGCTTGACATGACACGGATGGGGGGGGGCACCAAAATGCACCTTCGCCTGACTAGATAAAAATGCTTTCACCGGCACAGGCTGGGGTCGCCTGGAAATTACATCATCGCGCATGGCGCGATGACGTCATTTACGTCGGGAGGAGCTTGACTTCAGCGTCTGAGTACGCTGAAGTCAGAACGCCGCGGGACCCGGACAGAGAGGTGAGTATCTCCGCTGGGGGTCCCGCAAAGCTGATGACGTGGGGGACACGTCCTCCTCAGCAAACAGCGGGAGTAACTGAGGACGTGTCCCACACATCGTCAGCAGTGAAGGGGTTAAAAACTTCTTTTTTTAAACTTTTTTTCCTTGTTTCCTGTCCCCAGGGCACTACCCGGACCCGGACATTATTTTTAAGTGTTTCTATACATCCTAGAAATCCGCCACTTTACGGGCAGGTTATGGGGACCTCCTAGGCATGATATTTTGAATTAATTTCTCGTTTTTATTTTTAACCCTTATTTCAAAACTCACTGTCCCTTTAAAAACGTTTTTTTTTTACTTTTTGTCCTTGTTTCCTGTCCCCCAGGGCACTACCCGGACCCCCCATACACCTTATATGGCAAATATCTTGAATATATCCCCTCTTGGAGGACACTCTAAAAATCGAACTTTGAGTCCCATTGACTTGCATTGAGTTCGTGTTCGAGTTCGAATACGAACTTTTGAAAAGTTTGAGTTCAAATGCAAACTGAACTCGGGGGTGTTCGGCTCATCCCTAGTCATATGCAAGAAGTGATTGTCACATGATGCAGGATATGATTGAAGTCAGATAGCTTAACGCATCCCTGAAATCACACAAAGTCCTTTATATTTTCTTCAGTTTATTCAGAAAGTAAAAGCAAATAAAGGTGTCTTGTGGGTAGAGAGGGCTTCTCTGGTGCATCTTCCAGTCAGAGGATGGGGTACAGAGGGCTTCTCTGGTGTATCTTCCATTCAGAGAATGGGGGGGTACAGAGGGCTTCTCTGGTGCATCTTCCAGTCAGAGGATGGGGGGTAGAGAGGGCTTCTCTGGTGTATCTTCCATTCAGAGAATGGGGGGGTACAGAGGGCTTCTCTGGTGTATCTTCCATTCAGAGAATGGGGGGGATACAGAGGGCTTCTCTGGTGCATCTTCCAGTCAGAGGATGGGGGTAGAGGGGGCTTCTCTGGTGCATCTTCCAGTCAGAGGATGGGGGGTAGAGGGGGCTTCTCTGGTGCATCTCCAGTCAGAGGATGGGGGGGGGGGTAGAGAGGGCTTCTCTGGTGTATCTTCCAGTCAGAGAATGGGGGGTACAGAGGGCTTCTCTGGTGCATCTTCCAGTCAGAGGATGGGGGTACAGAGGGCTTTTGTGGTGCATCTTCCAGTCAGAGGATGGGGGGGGGGGTAGAGAGGGCTTCTCTGGTGTATCTTCCAGTCAGAGAATGGGGGTACAGAGGGCTTCTCTGGTGCATCTTCCAGTCAGAGGATGGGGGTACAGAGGGCTTCTCTGGTGTATCTTCCAGTCAGAGGATGGGGGGTAGAGGGGGCTTCTCTGGTGCATCTTCCAGTCAGAGGATGGGGGGTAGAGGGGGCTTCTCTGGTGCATCTTCCAGTCAGAGGATGGGGGGTAGAGGGGGCTTCTCTGGTGCATCTTCCAGTCAGAGGATGGGGGTAGAGGGGGCTTCTCTGGTGCATCTTCCAGTCAGAGGATGGGGGGTAGAGGGGGCTTCTCTGGTGCATCTTCCAGTCAGAGGATGGGGGTAGAGGGGGCTTCTCTAGTGTACCTTCCAGTCAGAGGAGGGGGGGTAGAGAGGGCTTCTCTGGTGCATCTTCCAGTCAGAGGATGGAGGGTAGAGGGGGCTTCTCTTGGTGTACCTTCCAGTCAGAGGAGGGGGGTAGAGAGGGCTTCTCTGGTGTATCTTCCAGTCAGAGGATGGGGGGGTAGAGAGGGCTTCTCCTGTGCATCTTCCAGTCAGAGGAGGGGGGTAGAGGGGGCTTCTCTGGTGCATCTTCCAGTCAGAGGATGGGGGGTAGAGGGGGCTTCTCTGGTGTACCTTCCAGTCAGAGGAGGGGGGGTAGAGAGGGCTTCTCTGGTGTATCTTCCAGTCAGAGGAGGGGGGGTAGAGAGGGCTTCTCTGGTGCATCTTCCAGTCAGAGGATGGGGGGTAGAGAGTAGGAATGTGCTGTTCGGTTCGATATGTTCGGAGTTCGATTCGAACATCACCCATTCGGATGTTCGCGAACTTCGAACATTTCCGTGTGTTCGCCACATGTTCGCCCACAATGGACCACAATGCATTTTTCCACTGGCCTGAAGCTTGTAATTGGCTACAGCCTGCACCTGACCACAGTTTAGGAGCAAGACAGGTTCAAGACTATGCCAATCACGGCTCAGTGTCCTGATTGGGCAAATTTTTCCCAATCATGGGCTCACAGAGCTAAGTCCCACAGCACACTATATAAGGCTTCCCTTGCAGCCGCAGCACGTGTTTTATGAGAGGAGATTGTTGTGTTAGTGTGTGTTTTCACTGCCAGCAGCTATTGGGGTTGGGGGGTCTCACTTCTACAAAATATCTGGGAATTGTTGTAATCTGTGTTTTGTCACTGCCACCCATCGGGGGGGTCACACTGATTTATAGGAGGCTCCTGGGATTTGTAATCTGTGTCTTGTCACTGCCACCCATCGGAGGTCTCACTGATTTATAGGAGGTTCCTGGGAATTGTAATGAATAATACAAAGGTAGGAATGAAATCCCTCCCTGCAACTTGAGAATGATGGACGAGATACAGTGACTAAACACCAAATTTGCACCGGGTTAAACTCCCCAATAAAGAGGAAATATCCCTCCTTGTATTATGAACACATTTCCTTTATTATTGATTAATTAAAAATTATATCCTTTATTATTAAAACAACAATCTGTCATCCAATGACCAGAAACGACTCGCCTTAGCCAATTACACTGCACCTTGTTGGTTTGGAGTTTTTGAAGGCTGTGATAGTTCCAAAATAACTGTTGGAATATTCAGACATTGATAATAACATAGATGTGTTGTGATGTCATTCAAATGAGATATTATTGATACACATTTCAATTTACACACATTCCTATATTCCCTATGTTAGAGAATTTGGTGGCCTCGCTGGTTATATATTGTCTGTTTGAACTCTGTTTACCCTTTTATTAATAAATGTGTATATTTTCATGCTGTGTTAGCAGCAATTATTCCACATGTTCCATGCATCAGATCATTGCTGAATTTGCAGTCAATTTAAACAAATGACCTGTGCTTGGATCACTTAAAGATTGCAAACAAGGCTTAGATTCCACACGAATAAACCTTAGATATATACAAAGGAGTATGCTTGTTGCATTAGATCAATCCCCTTGCTTATTCAGCCTATATTCCAACCTGTTGAGATCTCAGCAAAAGAAACCCACAACACATGGTGTTTAACCCATTCAGGCAGAGCCCACACCAGACCGCATAGATATTATTAATGCTGCATTGCAATCACACGCGTCAATGTAAGAGATAACAGCAGTCACTTTTGGTTTGCTAGTCTGCCACAGGATAACCACTTCAAACAAATAATATTCCTTTTTAAACGTCAATAGAACTTCACAGCTATAGCATCAATACAAATAACTTCCATCGTTCGTGCCTAGGATGTCACAACCATCCAAAATGATACAATTGGTGACCTCAGAGGTCAAAAGATAATGCATTTAATTCCGCTTGATATTTTTATTAAATGCGTATTGAATTTATGCTGAATTAGCAAACAAACACTCACCGCTTGTCACGGAATGGCCCAACACCCTCAGCCAGGGGCGGTGCACGGTGACATTTATATGGCCAGAGACACTTAGGTGCTGTGACACCGCGGAGTTTGGAGTATTTATTTAGATGTGAATTTGTGTGTGTTGTAATAAAGTGTCCCCGTGTGTATTGTGCAATGTAAATCCCTTTGTATGCCTTGCCCTTCGCCATTTTCCCAGTGCCTCGTGGATCCGGTCAGAATGATCGGATCGGAAAATGGCCGATTCGGACCATCCGGTCGAATCGCAAAATGGTCGATTCGGACCATCCGGTCCGAATCGGCAACTCCCCGATTCGTAACTACCAATGCGGATCGGGGCCCGGGTGCCTCCTGCCAGCGAGGGCCAATGGGACTTGTGTGGGCGGGCAGGGATTCCCATTGTTCTCATATTTGTGTAAAGTTTATAAGTATAGGTGTTGTGCAAAAATAAAGCAGATTTACCAGTGCATCCAGCCTCGCCTGATGACTTTTATTCTCCGCCGTATTGTTTGAGATCCAGCGCGGTCTCAGGGTGCGGGCGTCCAACTTAAGATCCGAACCGAACGCCCTGTGCCTGCATCCCGCATCAGGACAGGGCGTAGCGTACGGCCGTCGGACTTAAGAATAATCGACCGAGGTGAGGTCCGATCCGAAGGCGCGCAACGCGTACCGCGTTTCGGTATACGAGCGATCAGATCCGAAAATTCAGCCGATCCAGCGAGATCCGAATATTTCCCCAACAGAGATCGTCAATCAGATCCGAAGATTCACCGGTCCCGTAAGATCCGAAAAGTCCTCCGCTTAAAGATCCGAATATTTGTCCGCGGAAGATCCGATCTCCGCAACCGCACGGCCGCTCCGCAGACATCCCCACACCCGCAAGGTCAGTGAACCAGCTGCTCGAGACGCTGAGTACCGTGTGGCTCAGTGGTCGGGCTGGTTCTACGCAGGGGTCCCCTCCACCGCCCGCTAACCCTTCCCCAGGGTCACTCCAGGCCGCATGAGACGCCGAGTGCGCGTCACTCGGTAGTCGGGCCAGCGGTAAGCGCCGGGGGCACGCAGTTAGAGCACAACCGCAGGCGGACAACATCCCATTCCGTCATACTGGTGGCAGCGGTGGGATAGCTCTCTGCAGACCCCTAGGAGACCCTCACTATGGCCGGGTACGGGGCCTACAAGCGGGACGTCTTGCGTGGGATGCTGGAGAATCGGGGAGGCACCCCGGGCTCCAAGAGTCGGGAGGCCATGATGGAGGAGCTACGAAGACTGGATCAGGAGGCGGCGTCCGCAGCGTTACCCGCTGGCATCGCGCCGACACCCGTCCCCGCCGAGGCCGAAGAAAGCGATTTCCACCGGAAGGTGCGGGAGCGGGCCGTTATGTATGGAACGGCCCCATCGGAGGCTGTCATGCAGAGCCTGATCCGGGAGGTCAGAGAAGAAGAGGAGCGAGAAAAGGAGCGGGTGCACGAGCTGCGGCTGGCTGAGGTGCGGGGCCGACGGAACAGCAGCCCTCATTCGGACCGTTCCGCCGGGCGCAAAGTGCCGTTTCAGGCGTTCAAGGAATTCCGAGAAGCAGAGGAGGAGATAGAGAGCTATCTCCAGGACTTTGAGCGCCTGTGCCAAGTGCACGAAGTGCACCGTGCCGACTGGGTGAGGATTCTGGCATGTAAGCTGACCGGTCGGGCCGCCGAGGCCTACCGCACGGTGCCGGACGAGGAGGCCACCAGTTATAAGCACGTGAGGCAGGCGTTGCTGAGCAGATTCGCCGTGACCCTGGAAGCCAGTCGGGTGAAGTTCAGGAACTCTCGCCGGCCCAATGGCGCTACCCACGTTGAGTGGGCCCATCGATTGCAGCGGGACTTACGCACCTGGTTCTCGGGTAGCAAAGCGGAGACGGTGACTGAGATTATCCAGCTGCTACTGCTCGAGCAGTTCTTTGAGCACACCCCCTCCGCTATCTGGGAGTGGGTGCGTGATAAAAAGCCCCAAACAGTGCAGCAAGCGGCTATTTGGGCAGACGAGTATACTGACACTCGGAAGGTTTCCGGGGGGGAGCGATCCTTGCCCTTCCGCCCCGCTCTACCTGCTCCACCACCACCACCCCCAACACCGGCAGTTTGGACGCCGGCAGCACGACCCCCCCAGTCGTCCCAACAACCTGGCCAACGTCCGATGCTATGGGTGCAACCAAGATGGGCACTACAAGCAGTATTGCCCCAACCGACCGGAGTTGGCCCGACCGCCCGCCCGACTGTCGTCGTCCGCCCATTGTTGCGACACCGAGACCCCGTGGCCGGAGGCCCCGGAGGAATGGAGCGGCTACATGAGGCAGACCCCGTGCAAGCCGCTGCGGACGACAACCGTCATCACCACCGTCAGGCGGTGTGGATAAATGGGCGGGCCGCTGAGGGGCTGCAGGACTCCGGGGCTACCATTACCCTGGTACGGCCCACTTGGTTCAGCCGAACGACCGCCTGCACAACACCATTGCAGTGCGGGTGACCGGAGGAAAGGTTCTCCGGCTTGAGACGGCCCGGGTTCATCTGGACTGGGGAACCGGGGAGAAAGTGTGAGGGTTGGGGTTGTTGAAGCAACTGCCGGCCGAGGTGCTCCTTGGCAATGATCTGGGGAAGCTGGTCTCTTCTTACTCCACAGATGCGGCCACCCCAGTAACCACTAGGCAGCAGAGCCAACGCCACGACAGGGGCACTCCGATCGGGACCCAGGTGAGATCCCAACCACGACCTCCCCGACCTCCACGACCTCCCCGACCCCCCATACCCCGACCAGTCCCGGTTCTTCCCTTCCCACCTGACCCCCCGTCCCCGTGGAGCTCCCCGGAGGCGCTTCGTCACCAGACCCAGACCGATCCCACGTTACAGTGCTACCGGGATCGGGCCGGTAGAGGCCTCGACGATAAGAGGAGGACAGGATAGAGTGGGGAGGACGGGCTCTCTACCGGTACACCGCGAGGGAGGGGTCCAAGAAGAAGCAGGTTCCGCAGAAGCAGATGGTAGTACCCAGGGCCCTAGACAGGAACTGTTGCGCTTGGCTCACGACATTCCCCTTGCAGGTCACCTAGGGCAGAAGAAAACCCGGCACGGTTGGCGCGGCGTTTTTCTGGCCCCGCCTCAGCGAAGACCCCGCGAGTATTGCCGCACTTGCCCAGTTTGCCAAAAAACTGGGAAGGCGGGGATCACCCGAAGCACCCCTGCGCCCCATGCCCATCATCCAGGAGCCCTTTAGCCGGGTGGCGGTCGACATCATTGGGCCGTTGCCCGGCCCAGTGCCACTGGTAAGAAGTACATCCTTACCATAGTGGATTATGCCACCCGGTACCCCGAGGCTGTGGCCTTGGCCAACATCCAGGCGGACACCGTAGCGGACGCGCTCCTACGGGTGTTCACGAGGGTGGGGTTTCCCGGAAATCCTATCCGATCATGGTACCCAGTTCACCGCTGAGCTCACCCAGCAGCTCTGGCGTCTCTGTGGTGTTAGGGCGCTGCACAGCGCCCCGTATCACTCCCAGACAAATGGGCTGTGCGAGCGGTTTAATGGGACCCTGAAGCAGCTCATCCGGGCCTTTGTGCACGAAAGCAAGGATTGGGAGAAGTATCTTCCCCACCTGTTGTTCGCCTACCGGGAGGTTCCTCAGGAATCCACCGGTTACTCCCCTTTGAGCTGCTATATGGGCGCCAGGTGAGAGGACCCTGGACCGGTTAGGGCTCAGTGGGAGGGGGAACAGGAGGAAGATGGGGTTCCTGTGTTGGGTTATGTCTTGAAGCTCCGGGAGCGCTTGGCAGAACTCGCGGGGTTCGTACAGGAGAACATGGAGACGGCCCAGGCTCAGCAGAAGGCGTGGTACGACCGCGCTGCTTGCAGTCGCTCGTTCCTGGTGGGGCAGAAGGTTTTGGTGCTGAAGCCACAGCGGCAGAACAAGCTGCAGGCGGCCTGGCAAGGTCCCTACAAGGTGGTAACCCAATGGGGGATACCACCTATGTGGTTGTTAGCTGCGCAGACACCAGAATCCAGCGGACGTTCCACGTCAATATGCTGAAGGCCTACCATGAGCGGCCAGAGACGGTGGACGCCATATGCGCGCCGGCTGCCGAGGAGACGGAATTTCCCGTTGGTAGAACTTCCGGGGGTAGCCAAGCAGCCTTCCGGGGTGGATCAGGTGCAGCTGGGGGAGGAGTTAGGGCCCGAGAAGCAGGCGCAGGCGCGGCAACTGCTTCACGACTACCCGGGGGTTCTCGGCTCTTCCGGGATACACTGACCAGGCCATCCATCAAGTGGACACGCCCGGTCAGAGACCCCTTCGGCAACCGCATACCGGCTCCCGGAAGCGGTCCGCGAGTCCATGCGGGCCGAGATCCGAGAGATGTTGGAGCTGGGGGTCATTGAACCGTCGGCCAGCCCATGGGCGTCGCCCGTGGTCCTGGTGCCCAAGAAAGACGGCACCACCAGGTTCTGCGTCGACTATCGGCGGATAAACGACTGTACCATTACAGACGCTTATCCCATGCCCCGAGTCGACGAGTTGCTAGATCAGATCTCCCGGGGTCATTTTCTGACCACGGTCGATCTGTGCAAGGGGTATTGGCAGATTCCCCTTGCCGAGGAGGCGACCCCGAAGTCGGCCTTCATCACCCCATTCGGCTTGTACCAATTTCGAGTCATGCCGTTCGGGATGAAGAACGCCCCTGCTACCTTCCAGCGGTTAATCGATCGCCTCCTCGATGGCCTCCAGGGGTTCGCTTGCGCATACCTGGATGACATAGCCATCTATAGCCAGACCTGGGAGGAACACCTTGACCACGTAGGGACAGTCCTGGGCCGGATTAGGGACGCCAACCTGACCCTTAAACCGGAGAAATGTAAAGTGGGGATGGCCGAAGTGCAGTACCTGGGCCACCGGGTGGGGTGCGGGATACAACGTCCAGAGCCCGCCAAGATAGAAGCCATCCTGGATTGGCCCACCCCTGTGACCAAGACTCAGGTCCTCGCCTTCCTGGGCACCGCGGGGTACTACAGGAAGTTCGTACCCCATTACAGTGACCTGGCCAAACCCCTGACTGACTTGACGAAGAAATCCCTGCCCCGCCAAGTCCTGTGGTCCCCGGAGTGCGAACAGGCCTTCCGGCAATTGAAGGCCGCCCTGACCCAAGCTCCCCTGCTAGCAGCTCCCAACTATAACAAACGTTTTGTCGTCCATACAGACGCGTCCATGTTCGGACTGGGAGCTGTCCTAAGCCAAGTGGGGGACGACGGGGGGGGATCATCCGGTGGCGTTCATCAGTCGGAAGCTGTTGCCACGGGAGGTGGGGTATGCTGCGGTGGAGAAGGAGTGCCTGGCCTTGGTCTGGGCCCTACGGAAGCTCCAACCCTATGTCTACGGTCGGTCCTTCACCGTGATGACCGACCATAACCCCCTGGTGTGGCTCAACCGAGTGGCGGGGGAAAATGGTCGCCTGTTGCGGTGGAGCCTGGCTCTCCAACCCTTCAACTTTACCATTCAGTACCGGCCCGGGTCGCAAAACGGTAACGCAGATGGGTTATCGCGGCAGTCGGCCCGGGAACCAGGGGATTGGGGAGCCCCGACTACCCGGTACGACCCGTTGGGGTCCAACCGGGTGCGTCGGACCTTGGGGAGGGGGAGGAGTGTCACGGAATGGCCCCACACCCTCAGCCAGGGGCGGTGCACGGTGACATTTATATGGCCAGAGACACTTAGGTGCTGTGCACCCCCGGAGTTTGGAGTATTTTATTTAGATGTGAATTTGTGTGTGTGTAATAAAAGTGTCCCCGTGTGTATTGTGCAATGTAAATCCCTTTGTATGCCTTGCCCGTCGCCATTTTCCCAGTGCCTCGTGGATCCGGTCAGAATGATCGGATCGGAAAATGGCCGATTCGGACCATCCGGTCGAATCGCAAAATGGTCGATTCGGACCATCCGGTCCGAATCGGCAACTCCCCGATTCGTAACTACCAATACGGATCGGGGCCCGGGTGCCTCCTGCCAGCGAGGGCCAATGGGACTTGTGTGGGCGGGCAGGGATTCCCATTGTTCTCATATTTGTGTAAAGTTTATAAGTATAGGTGTTGTGCAAAATAAAGCAGATTTACCAGTGCATCCAGCCTCGCCTGATGACTTTTTATCTCCGCCGTATATGTTTGAGATCCAGCGCGCGTCTCAGGGTGCGGCGTCCAACTTAAGATCCGAACCGAACGCCCTGTGCCTGCATCCCGCATCAGGACAGAGGCGTAGCGTACGGCCGTCGGACTTAAGATAATCGACCGGGTGAGGTCCGATCCGAAGGCGCGCACCGCGTACCGCGCTTCGGTATACCGAGCGATCAGATCCGAATATTCACCGATCCAGCGAGATCCGAATATTTCCCAACAGAGATCGTCAATCAGATCCGAAGATTCACCGGTCCCGTAAGATCCGAAAGTCCTCCGCTTAAAGATCCGAATATTTGTCCGCGGAAGATCCGATCTCCGCAACCGCACGGCCGCTCCGCAGACATCCCCACACCCGCAAGGTCAGTGAACCAGCTGCTCGAGACGCTGAGTACCGTGTGGCTCAGTGGTCGGGCTGGTTCTACGCAGGGGTCCCCTCCACCGCCCGCTAACCCTTCCCCAGGGTCACTCCAGGCCGCACGAGACGCCGAGTGCCGTGTCACTCGGTAGTCGGGCCAGCGGTAAGCGCCGGGGGCACGCAGTTAGAGCACAACCGCAGGCGGACAACATCCATTCCGTCATACCGCTCAACGCGCGTTTCTTAGCCGAACCACCGGCAATTTCATCAGGAAATTGTGTTTTGTTTCTGCTGGGATCTCAACAGGTTGGAATATAGGCTGAATAAGGCTAGGGTCAGACGAACGCATTTTTCACGTGCGTTTAGCCGCACGAAATCACGACCGTGCTAGCAGCAAATGACGTCCAATGCCGGGGAACATACGACGAACGGCCGCACGAAAGTTCGTCCGTGCAACGCAAGTGGCCAACGAACGCATTTTTTCGAGAACGTCAAACCGCTAGTACGGACGTACAGAGTGCGCTGCGGCCGCATAGCGGCGTGTTTGCGTGATTGGGAGACGTCAGACGCTGCTCATGTCCGGCTAACATAACGTCCAGATGCAAAAAGTGTTTTATTGATGATCTGTACAAAATCACGGACGAAAAGGTGCATTGTATGACCGCTATCGCGTACTCCGGGAAAAAATACGTACGTTCGTTCGAACGCACTTTTTCACGGACAACGTGAAAAATGCGTTCATCTGACACTAGCCTAAGCAAGGGGATTGATCTAATGCAACAAGCATACTCCTTTGTATATATCTAAGGTTTATTCGTGTGAAATCTAAGCCTTGTTTGCAATCTTTAAGTGATCCAAGCACAGGTCATTTGTTTAAATTGACTGCAAATTCAGCAATGATCTGATGCATGGAACATGCGGAATAATTGGCTGCTAACACAGCGTGAAAATATACACATTTATTAATAAAAGGGTAAGCAGAGTTCAAACAGACAATATATAACCAGCGAGGCCACCAAATTCTCTAACATAGGGAATATAAGGAATGTGTGTAAATTGAAATGTGTATCAATAATATCTCATTTGAATGAAACATCACACACATCTATGTTATTATCAATGTCTGAATATTCCAACAGTTATTTTGGAACTATCACAGCCTTCAAAAACTCCAAACCAACAAGGTGCAGTGTAATTGCCTAAGGCGAGTAGTTTTTGGTCATTGGATGACCGATTGTTGTTTTAACCCCTTCACTGCTGAGGCATTTCACCGCTGTGTGCTCAGCTGTCACGGTCCATGGCTATCACCATCCTAAAACCCCCCCAGCGGTCCAATTCACGTTCTGTTCCTGCAAACCTGCACTTGGTTTTACACCTGGAAGTAGTGAAAGAGTTAACACCAAAAACACACCTCACACTCCTAATCAAATAAAGGGCTGTGCCCCAGACTGAACTGTGCTGTTCATTGCTATTCTATCCTGACAGAGTAAGCCTTTGATTCTGTTAGCGCTGAGATTCAGCTCTATCTGAACCCCAATTACCTACCTGCTCCTGTTCACCGGATTTCCCAGATCTCCAGATCTCAGCAACCACTTTCCTTCTGCTACAACCATACCTGGTCAGTTTTTCCCATTCATTCCCCATACTCCACCCTCCTGTCTGTGCAGATCCCTGCATCCTAGGCTCACCACATCCCAATACCCCTGCCACCCTGGTGCCATCCTCACTACCGTGACATCAGCTCATTTTTACCGCTTTCGCTCATCATGTTTAAACGCGATTTGAAGCCACATTTTAATAAATGACCCAGACATAATATATCGTTCTTTCAGCAGACTCCGCAGATTCATAATATATCATTTTTATATGTATACGTCATGTCCTGCCTGTATATTATAACAAAAAATACAATAAAATTAGAATTTTTAATCATCTGCAGTGTGTAAAGTGTTTTTTTCACATTTTATCACATGATCGTTTGCGGTTATGTTTTCTATGGGGTGCGCTTGTACAAAAATTAGAAATGGGGACTTGTTACATTTTGTGGGGGGATTACGTGATTTTTAGCAAACACACCCCATAGAAAAAATCATTAGTGCAGCATCATTGTTCACATTATAATTGAAATATGAACAATATTGCTGCATTAATAAAAACAACACACAAAAAACATGTTTTTTTTTTTTAAAATTTATTTATTATTTTTATTATAATTTTTATAATTTTCTTTTACTTTATACCTTGTCATGTTGGGTATCATTCGAAAGCCATGCTCAGGCCTTTCAAATGACACCCTCCATAACCCCCTAGCTGCCACGGTACTGGAGATATCGGGGTTCACAAGAACCCCCTATCTCCACCAGGGGATTTCCTTGGGAAATCCCCTGGCAGCTAAGGTTCCCCGGCTATCTGACGTCATCACGCTATGCATGATGACATCAGGCAGCGAGGGGAGACCCGGGGGTGGAGCCGCCATCCAAGATGGCGGCCCCCACCGGAGCTAGGCTGCACTTCAGCGCCGCAAGGTGCTGAAGTGCAACCCGGCGCTTGATGGGTTAAAGCCAGGCACCGCTTAAAAGGGGAGACTCTCCCCTTTTAAGTGGTGCCTGGCTTTTGCCGCTGCTCCGTTCCGATCGGGAGGGAGAGGGATCCGAACGGATCCCCCCCTCCCTTCCAGGCTATCTCCCGGCATTGCCGGGGGGTCGCCTGGAAATGACGTCATCGCGCCAAGAGCGATGACGTCATTTACGCCGGTAGGAGCTTGACATCAGCGTCTGAGGACGCTGAAGTCAGAACGCCATGGGACCCCGGACAGAGAGGTGAGTATCTCCGCCGGGGGTCCCGCACAGCTGATGACGTGTGGGGCACATCCTCAGCATGTAACGTGCATCAATGAGGACGTGCCCCACACGTCTTCAGCAGTGAAAGGGTTAATAATAAAGGATATAATTTTTAATTAATCAATAATAAAGGAAATGTGTTCATAATACAAGGAGGGATATTTCCTCTTTATTGGGAAGTTTACCCATTTCTGGGAATTGTAATCTGTGTCTTGTCACTGGCTGCCAGCTATCAGGGTGTCTCACTGACTTATACCAGTGTTCTGGGAAATCTTTAATCTTTATACCAGTTGAATCAGAGTTCTGTATATATTTAATCTATACGTCACTCACCATGTCAGAAAGACCAAAAAGGACAGGCAGACGCTCCCAGACACAGATTTTTATTTATTTATAAAGGATTTTACCAGGAAGGATACATTGAGATTTCTCTCGTTTTCAAGTATGTCCTGGGTTCAAGAACATTGAAGTGTTACAGTTACAGAAATACAAGTAATACAATGCAAGATATTAAAAACACAATATACAGATTAACAGAAAATAAATATGTAGGAAATAAAGTCATTATGTTACATGTTTACAGGCACATTCGGACGGAACCGTTTGATCTGTGACATGCCCACCAGGTGGAACTCGACATTAGCAATGCTGCAGCATCTGCACAAGCAGCAGGGCCATCAATGAGTACCTGTGTGAGTATGGCACAAGGACAGGTTCAGGTCAACTTGTTTCCCCCCCCCCGCAGTGGCCTATGATCAAGGATGCATGCACTGTACTGTCACCATTTGAGGAGGCAACGAGGATGGTGAGCAGGGACAGTGCATGCATCCTTTAGTGTTCCTGCTGGAGCACACTCTGCGGGGAATTATAGATGTGGCTCTAGAGGCAGAGCAGCGGGAGGAAGAGGAGGCCTTCCTAATCCCTAGCTCTCAAGGCCCCAGTCTTTCTGCAGACAGCATTCCTGTGGGTCCTACTCAGATCAGACAGGAGGAGGATGAGGAGAAGGAGGAATATTTAAGTAGTGGGGGCATTGAAGGTGGGATTCCTCAAGGGAGGGTTTTGTGTGCCCAGAAAACACAGGACTAGTACGTGGCTGGGAGGAGGAAGTGCACGATGGGGTCATCTTCATTGACCAGGAAGACTCAGAAGCTAATGCTACCTCTAACTTACGCTGCATGGGCTCCCTTATCCTGCAAAGCCTGGTAAAGGACCCCAGGATTTGTGCTATCAAGGTGAGGGATCATTACTGGTTGGCAACCCTTCTTGATCCACGATACAAGGGAAAGTTGCAGAGCTCATCCTGCCCGCACAGAGGGAGCACAGGATGAAAAAACTTGAGGATGCTCTAAAGCGACACTTGTGTAACACCTTTCCAGGCACTGGTAGGTAGGTTACCAAGTGATGACACAGGTGCTTCTGAGGCTGCGGTTGATCAGAGGAAGAGCGGTGAAAGGGGCGCTTGACTGATGCATTTTCAATTTTTTTTAGTCCACGACACCCAGGGACGTCAAATGTAGGCAACCATTGCCAGTGTCTTCACCGTATGGTGCAGGACTACGTAGAGGCAAGGGCAGACCTGGATACCTTTCCAGCAGATGATCCACTGGCTTACTGGGAGTTGAGATTGGATCACTGGCCAGAACTTAGCCAATATGCTATACAGCTACTAGGTTGCCCTTCATCCAGCGTGCTTTCTGAAAGGACGTTCAGTGCCGCTGGAGGTTTTGTCACAGACAAAAGAGTGCATCTGCCCACCGACTCTGTAGGCCTGCTGACATAAAAATGAATCAGTCCTGGATCAGTAGCCATCAATCCCCTGATGCTGACGTAGCGGAATAGATCAGGGATCTCTTCTGCATTCACAAAACCTCCACCACTGCACTCTTCCACAATACCACAAAGGGTGTGAAGGCACTTGCTGCCACCAAAGGCACAATATTTGGGTGCACTGCCACTGACGCCTATATTACCAGATTTATATCATTTTAATTTTTTGGACCGCAGGGTCCAACCCTGCACTCTTCCACAATACCACAGAGGGGTTACGGTGTGACGGCACTGTTGCCGACACTAAAGGCCCAATTTCAATGCACCTATTGTTACTTTCATCCAAAGCCTGCATAAGTTTCACCATAATTTAGCCAAAAAAATCACTAAACTTGTTCTGTGTGTCCTAAAACGTCTCTTTTCATATAGGCTGCCACCCCAAGCAGTTGTTTATGAATAGATTAAAGGAAAACCGTTTACCGTCATTTGAAACATCATTTTTTTTTTTATAAATATTTCTATACATCCTACAAATCCGCCACTTCACGGGCAGGTTATGGGGACCTCCTAGGCACGATATTTGAAGGAATTTTTCATATTTTTTTTAACCCTTATTTCATGGAAAACTCACTCTTCCTTTAAAAACGATTCTTTTTACTTTTTGTCCTTGTTTCCTATCCCCCAGGGCACTATCCGGACCCCCATACACTTTTTATGGCAAATATCTTGCATATATGCCCTCTTGGAGGGCACTCTAAAACTCGAATTTTCATTGAGTTCGGTTCGTGTTCAAAATTGTTGAAATTGTTCGAGTTCGAATGCGAACCGAACACGGGGGCAGTGGCGTCACTAGGGTTGGTGTCACCCGGTGCGGTAACTTATGGTGTCACCCCCTGAGTTTTACGGATTTTTTAACTACTCTTACTCCTAAATCAGTACTCCTATATAACACTGAATGTTCATACACACAGCGAGTACACATTACTGTGAGGTTTATTGCTGTGGAGCTCTCTCATATGCTCATTGCTCACACAAATTTTTGCCA
The DNA here is from genome assembly GCA_009667805.1 of Leptobrachium leishanense. Lineage (NCBI taxonomy): Eukaryota > Metazoa > Chordata > Amphibia > Anura > Megophryidae > Leptobrachium > Leptobrachium leishanense. The sequence goes on along the minus strand of RXON01001437.1, from coordinate 7,003 downwards.
ACTGCCAGCAAGTACGATGCCTGTTTGAAGGCAGTGAAAGCACACATGGATATATATTGCCCCCAGCAGCTCTGGATATATTGCCCCCAGCAGCTCACCCATGGATATATATTGCCCCAGCTCACATATGGATATATTGCGCCTCAGCTCACACATGGATATATTGCCCCAGACCAGCTCACACATGGATATGTTTCCCCAGACCAGCTCACACATGGATATTGCCCCAGCTCTCGTGGATATGCCCCAGCACACGTGGATACTGCCCCAAGCACACATGGATACTGCCCCAGCTCACATGAATATGCCCCAGCAGCTCTCATGGATATTGCCCCAGCTCCTCTCATGGATATACTGCCCCAGCTCCTGTCATGGATATTGCCCCAGCTCCTCTCATGGATACTGCCCCAGCTCCTCTCATGGATACTGCCCCAGCTCCTCTCATGGATATACTGCCCCAGCTCCTCTCATGGATATACTGCCCCAGCTCCTCTCATGGATAATGCCCCAGCTCCTCTCATGGCTATGCCCCAGCTCCTCTCATTGATATTGCCCCAGCTCATGGATATGCCCCAGCTCGTGGATAATTCCCCAGCTCGTGGATAATGCCCCAGCTCATGGATAATGCCCAAGCTCATGGATAATGCCCAAGCTCAGGGATATGCCCCCAGCTCATGGATAATGCCCCAGCTCATGGATAATGCCCCAGCTCATGGATTTGCCAGCAGCTCATGGATATGCCCCAGCAGCTCATGGATATGCCCCAGCAGCTCATGGATATGCCCCAGGCCCTAACAGCTCATGGATTTGCCACAACTCATGGATAATGCCCCAGCTCATGGATATGCCCCCAGCTCATGGATAATGCCCCAGCTCATGGATAATGCCCCAGCTCATGGATTTGCCCCAGCACATGGATATGCCCCAGCACATGGATATGCCCCAGCTCATGGATAGTTACTGCCCCAGCTCATGGATAGTTACTGCCCCAGCTCATGGATACTGCCCCAGCTCACGGATACTGCCCCAGCTCATGGATTTGCCCCAGCAGCTCATGGATATGCCCCAGGCCCTAGTAGCTCATGGATATGCCCCCAGCTCATGGATAATGGTCCCAGCTCACCTCCTGCGCCGTGTGTTCGCTCCCTCTGAGAATCCGGCAGTGTGCAGCTTGGGCGCTCGCCTGGGGGAGCCACGTGACCAGCTGCGATCGGCTGGTGACGTGTTTCCACCAGGCGAGCGCCGAAGCTGCATGCTTCAGACGCTCGCAGGGAGCGAACACGCGGTGCAGGGTGAGACACCCACCCTAAAGGCGAGTGTCACCTGTTGCGGGCCGCACCCCCACCCCCACTTTACGACGCCCCTGCACGGGGGTGTTCATCTCATCCCTAGTAGAGAGGGCTTCTCTGGTGTACCTTCTATTCAGAGGATGAGGGGGGGTGCAGAGGGCTTCTCTGGTGTATCTTCCATTCAGAGGATGGGGGGTAGAGAGGGCTTCTCTGGTGCATCTTCCAGTCAGAGGATTGGGGGTAGAGGGGGCTTCTCTGGTGCACTTTCTAGTAGGAGGATGGTAAAACTTAATGCAATAACCCCGTATAGACAGGATGCTTGCTCACTGCCTCTATGGTTAGACTAAAGGAAGCAAAGTTGGCTGAAGAGGAAATGGGACTGGGCTGAACAAACTATGAAGGTTAAACAGGGAGAATGGACTGATCCTTTCTAAGTAAAGGCATGGGGGGAAACAACTAAGGAATTTGGTTCCATGATAGTGAGGAATACGTCATATTCTTTGCTCATAGCTGCACATACATGTTACGGCGTGATCTGGTATGAACATGCGATCAGATGGTTTTGATTGGTCACACGGCTCTTTGTGATTTGAGGTCGTTCAGTCACACCTCCAGCGATGATCTCTTTATACCGAGACGATGAATCCAGGTCAGGGGGTTGTGTCGCTCTGAGGTCACACAGGGACAATAAATGTATCAGAGACAGGTATTGTTATCTCTTGTGATTGTGAAGGTTTTTGGAGCCGCCATCGTATTGGTCCCGCACAGAGGGAGGAGGGATGAGTCAAACCATCCAGATTGTAGGTTACTGGAAGGTAAGGCTCGCTATATTGTGTCCGTGTTAGAGGAGGAGAGGCCTCTGTGTGTCTTAGAATGATTATACACAGATAATACATGGACACGTCACGTGTCATGATGTCAGTGTCTCTCTCTCTCTGCAGATCGCGACGCTTACAGGGATTTGTCGGTGACGTCGCTGCTGATCATGGCGTGTTTCTTCCTGCTGATAGTCTCTGCGCGGCTGGGAGCTGACATTATGTACAGTAAGTCTGAGCGTTCAATCCTCACCCAGTATGGTTATACATAGTGTGCACTCTGTAACCTGATCACACTGTCAGGTCCTAGAGGCCCTGACCCCCTGGCGCCCCCTTTTTATGTCACATCCTGCATGCCCTATGCAGGTTCCAGGCCTTAATATATCAGACTTTACACATTCCTGGACTCTGACATTCTAACCCTGGAACCTCACCTGCCCTTCATCCTCCCTAATCAGTCCTGCGTTTGAGGAGGTCACACCCTCATTGAAGTCCCAGACTGTACTTCATTGCAGAGCTATTCCTGAACCCTCCTAATCCAGACCTTCCTGAGACTTCTCCTTCTCCTTCTCCCCCACAGAGAAGCAATGGTTAATCTATTCACATTGAACAGCAGAGAAATGTCAGTGAAATGCCCTGATGTTCAGTGGTTTCATTCGACAAGGAAAGCTTTTTTTTCTGTAACAGACTTTTTTTATCATTCATAAGATCTTATATATTAATTCCAGTAGTTCCCCCCCCAAACAGAGTTTAAATTCTGATACTTTCACCTTTTTTTTTTTACCCCCCCCCCCCGGCTTTTCGGCTATGTCCGGCAGCTGGTCTGCGCTGTGTTCGGCTGATCGTCTGCTTTTTCCGGCAGCTGGTCGGCGCTGTGTTCAATGTCTTTTTCCGGATGTGTTCGGCGTGTTTTTTAGCGGCAGTTCGAGTGATCCAATATGTTGGATCGTATCGGATGCGTTTTCTGGCAAATTTTTGGGGGTTGCTTTTTCAGCAGATTTTTGTCAGTTTTCGAGTCCCTTCCCTGCATTCCAGGGACCTTGCAGTGATTGCTGAATTCACCGCAGGGTGTGGAAATGTGATTCCCTGAAGTGCAGGGAATGAGAGAGCAACGAAATGTCGGCGACATTTTTCGGTGCTCTGTGAATAACCCCTTATGTTACTTACACAAAACTAAAACTGGGGGAGGGGCTCATGGTGGAACACGGCATTCACTGCATTTAGATTGACCCCTAAGTGAAACACATGGGACATCGTGCCTCTCTATACCGCTCAGGGCGGCACAGTAGGAGTGTCAGGACCGACCCCTTGACCTCCCGTGTCACCTTTAACCACTGAATAAAATGTGCGTTTATCTCCAGATAAAAACCTGTAATTGGGATGATTGATACATTACATTTTTGAAATAGTTATATTTTCCTTATCCTATACTATAAAAGAGTAAGGCTTGGCGTGTCCGTCGCCAAGCCTACTCTGCGCATGCACGCGCAACCAGCGGCGGTTGGCTGCGCGCGCATGCAACCGGCGCGGCACGAGCCAGCTGTGCGCTCGCCGCGGTGGTTACAAGATGCACACAGCAGCCGGGTAGAGGCTGCGCTCGCAGCCTCTACCCGGCTGCCGCGCGCATCCAACCCCTGAGCGGCGAAGGGAAAGTTCCCTCGCTTCCGCTCTTTGAAGGACCCAAGCCGCGGTCACGTGGGAGTCCCACGTGACCGCGGCTTGGGTCCTTCAACGAGCGAAAGCGGGGAAACTTTCCCTTCGCCGCTCGGGAAGCTAAGTATGCGGCTGAGAGCTCCAGGGGCGGCTGTCCGAATGCCGATAGAGCATTCGAACAGCCGCCCCATGTCTGGTCTGGGGTCTGAGCTTGGGGGCAAATATCCATGAGAGCTTGGGGGCAAATATCCATGAGAGCTTGGGGGCAAATATCCATGTGCTGGGGCAGTATATCCACGAGCTGGGGCAGTATATCCATGAGCTGGGGCAATATATCCACGAGCTGGGGCAATATATCCACGAGCTGGGGCAGTATATCCACGAGCTGGGGCAATATATCCACGAGCTGGGGCAATATATCCACGAGCTGGGGCAATATATCCACGAGCTGGGGCAATATATCCACGAGCTGATGCAATATATCCACGAGCTGGGTGTGACGGAATGGGGTGTTATCCGTCTGCGGGTGTGCTCCAATCTGACCCCCCTCTTGATGGCGTCAGGCCCGACTACCGAGTGTCACGGCACTCGGCATCTCGAGCGGCCTGAGATGACCCTGGCGTTACTTGGCGAGATGGTGCTGCCGAATTAAGTTGACCCGTTCTGCGTAGTGGGGAGCTAGGAGACCGCAGAGTGTCTCCTGCACTGTGATTTTAGCTATGAAATGACGACACCAAACGAGGCTGTATGCTTCATGTCAAACGCAGTTGAACTGACTTTTTACTCAAATGGGACACGCATTTAAACATCTCACACACAAAGGAGACATGCCCAGGCTTGAATGGGAACTCAATTTGCATACAATGGCATGCTTGCATCATCAGATTACACACACACACAGAGCTAATGTACACAGAAATTAGCATACAATTGAATTTCAACATAGCCTTTCACTCCTAGCAACCAAGGGGAAATATAATACCTTTAAATGCATCACACAATTACACATCTGAATCCACACTCATACAATACAGGATACATGGTAATACATCACACCAATAAAACCACATCTAGAAAAGGTATAACTGTTCATTTCAACACGCAAAACCGAAAGAGTCTCAAATAAAGAAAAAGGTCTTTGAAATGTCCCAGGCTGTTAGTTCTGGGGCTCGCTGGTCAGAGCCCCTATGTCCGTTCCATGACATTCCTCCCCCCTTCAAACGAGTCCGACGGACCCGGTTGGACCCACACGGGTCAAATAGGGGAAGTCGGGGAGCTTGGATCTCCGGGTTCCGGGCCGATTGTCGGGATAGACCGTCAGCATTCCCGTTCTGTGGCCCGGGCCGGTATTGGATAGAAAAGTTAAAAGGTTGGAGGGCCAGGCTCCACCGCAACAGGTGGCCGTTCTCCCCCGCCACCCGGTTGAGCCACACCAGGGGGTTGTGATCCGTCATTACGGTGAAGGACCGCCCGTACACATACGGCTGGAACTTTCGCAGGGCCCAAACCAAGGCCAGACATTCTTTCTCGACCGCTGCGTATCCCACCTCCCGGGGTAGGAGTTTGCGGCTGATGTAAGCCACCGGATGATCCCCCCCGTCGTCCCCCACTTGGCTTAGTACGGCTCCCAGTCCGAACATCGATGCGTCTGTATGGACAATGAAGTGTTTGTTTTAATTGGGAGCTGCCAAGAGGGGTGCTTGGGTTAGGGCGGTCTTCAGTTGTTGGAAGGCGGTTTCGCACTCCGGGGACCACAGGACTTGGCGGGGCAGGGTTTTCTTAGTCAGGTCGGTCAGGGGTTTGGCGAGGACGCTATAGTTGGGAACTAATTTCCGGTAGTACCTTGCCATGCCCAAGAAAGCGAGGACCTGAGTCTTGGTGATGGGGGTGGGCCACTCCAGAATGGCTTCTATCTTGGCCGGTTCTGGACGCTGGGTTCCCCGACCCACCTGGTGGCCGAGGTACTGTACCTCGGACATCCCTATCCTACACTTCGCGGGTTTAAGGGTCAGGTTGGCGTCCCTTATCCGAGCGAATACCACCCCCAGATGGTGAAGGTGTTCCTCCCAAGTCTGGCTGTAGATGGCGATGTCGTCCCTTCGTATTAGAGATTCCTCTCGTGTCTAGTTCTGCTCTCTCTTCTCCAGCATCTAATTCTCATCTTGCTATTCCTTATTTCTCCTGTTTCCTAACCGTATCCCATATTCAGTTCTCCTTAACCTCCCTTCCCACTACTCTCAGCCATCCCTCTATTAACTCAACCTCCTTTTCCTGCATCTCCTCTCCTTCTCTAATCTGTTCCTCCTTGTGCCCAGTCTCCTCCCAGTCTCCTCCCAGTCTCCTCCCAGTCTCCTCCCAGTCTCCTCCAGTGTCTAGTTCTGATCTGTTGTTTAGTTCATGTCTTTTATGTTCCTGTTTTTATTCTAAAATAAACTCTTTTGTTACCCGTAACCTGTCTTATCACTGCATCTTAGGGTCACAACCGCACCTGCTGCATAAAGTACCGTCTACACGTGACACCACAACAGGGCGTGGAACTAAGTATGAGAATAGATTCTATACTGCTACAGGCTTTTCTATTGGCTGGCGTCATGTTGGTGCACCAGAACACCTGAAAATGAAGAAGAAGTGTTGGCTCCTGTAGTGGTACCAGGACACAAGGGGTCGGGACTATAAGAAAATAACATGGCTGAGTGGCCGGTGTCAATTCCACTATTAGTCTGGCATGTGGCTATAGCGACACACTGACTTTAGGGTTTTCAATGGGACAAAACATACAGTGGATGGGCAAACCAACAGAGGTAAAACAGGCCGTACTGAATAACCACACACACAACAGACAAAGGATGTCACTCACCTCCCCAGTGTAGCAGGAAGGAGAAAGGCTCTGTCACAGAATTAGCTTCCACCAGTTCCTGGGGGGAGGTGGCAGACATCTGGTTTATTCCAGGTCCTGGGGGTTAGATGGGAGTACAGAGACATTTAGGATAACAAAGTAACCAATAAATACATATTACAAATAAGGGAAATAGCACAGCATGAACAACACGACACTCACAATGAATAAATCAGGGAATAATCCAACACAAACACCCTGAACCTAGAAATGTAAGAGTGACCTTAACACAGGAGAGGGCTGAGGAACAAAATAACACATCAGGCGGCCCACCAAAACCCACACCTCCAAAAGTAATATGAGGTCCAGGTCCTCAAAGTCCTAAGTGCCTACCGTCACAATTAGTAAGC
>RXON01001436.1:0-128578 GCA_009667805.1 Leptobrachium leishanense | reverse complement strand
TCAAGAACATTGCGCAGAGAGCTTCATGGAATGGGTTTCCATGGCCGAGCAGCTGCACCAAGCCATACATCACCAAGTGCAATGCAAAGCGTCAGATGCAGTGGTGTAAAGCACGCCACCACTGGACTCTAGAGCAGCGGAGACGCATTCTCTGGAGTGACGAATCGTGCTTCTCCATCTGGCAATCTGATGGACGAGTCTGGGTTTGGCGGTTGCCAGGAGAATGGTACTTGTCTGACTGCATTGTGCCAAGTGTAAAGTTTGGTGGAGGGGGGATCATGGTGTGGGGTTGTTTTTCAGGAGCTGGGCTTGGCCCCTTAGTTCCAGTGAAAGGAACTCTGAATGCTTCAGCATACCAAGACATTTTGGACAATTCCATGCTCTCAACTTTGTGGGAACAGTTTGGAGCTGGCCCCTTCCTCTTCCAACATGACTGTGCACCAGTGCACAAAGCAAGGTCCATAAAGACATGGTGACAGAGTCTGGTGTGGATGAACTTGACTGGCCTGCACAGAGTCCTGACCTCAACCCCATAGAACACCTTTGGGATGAATTAGAGCGGAGACTGAGAGCCAGACCTTCTCGTCCAACATCAGTGTGTGACCTCACAAATGCGCTTCTGGAAGAATGGTGAAAAATTCCCATAAACACCCTCCTAAACCTTGTGGACAGCCTTCCCAGAAGAGATGAAGCTGTTATAGCTGCAAAGGGTGGAGCGACGTCATATTGAACCCTATGGATTAGGAATGGGATGTCACTTAAATTCATATGTGAGTCAAGGCAGGTGAGTGAATACTTTTGGCAACATAATGTGTATAAAAAAATTCTTACGTAAATGGATACACGGTGTTGTTATCGTCGTACCAATTCCCATATATGAATAAACAAGCGACCATATAAATATTCTAGGAAAACAGAAAAGCGTATAATAGTGTAGTTCTATAAATCACAAAGTAGATATTAGGACTTTATGGTATCACTCACGCTTTTCTGAGCCTCGTATGGCTCGATGATCCTGCCTGTGGGTGCCTTGGAGGCTCACTCACCAGCCCACAACAGAAATATGGCTTCCAGAGTCCAGCGAAATATTCCTTGATCCAAATGCACAAACAAAAAGATGAGTATTTCAATATGGAACTGCTTCCTAAAAAACAGAAAGTAACCAAAAACGACCCAATCTTATATAAAAAAGGGGAGTTTTAGGCTAATGTCAGATGAAGGCAGTCTGAGCGCACTCTGCGTGCGTGCATACCGGACGGACGCACTGGCGGAAGATACTGTAGATCAGTTTTTTTTTACTCCTCCCTGCAGTAATTAGCGCCTGCGCTCTGTAATACCTCACTTTGCGCTCCCCATGTTATGCATAGGGTGCGCAAAGTACAGTAAACTCGCGCAAGCTCGCGCAATCACCAATACAAAAAAAGATTACAAGTGGGCTTAGCGCTAGGAATCTGATAGGGGGGCATGCGATAAAGTCACTTATCCTACATATCCAGATGCCACCTGTAGCGTTCACTAGAGAATAGTGCCCATTATGTGTGTGTGGGGGGGGCGGCCTACAAAACAAAATATCACACAATGGATGCACCCAGTGACACATATAGAGGAAAATATCACACAATGGATGCACCCAGTGACACATATAGAGGAAAATATCACACAATGGATGCACCCAGTGACACAGAGGAAAATATCACACAATGGATGCACCCAGTGACACATATAGAGGAAAATATCACACAATGGATGCGCCCAGTGACACATATAGAGGAAAATATCACACAATGGATGCGCCCAGTGACACATATAGAGGAAAATATCACACAATGGATGCGCCCAGTGACACATATAGAGGAAAATATCACACAATGGATGCGCCCAGTGACACATAGAGGAAAATATCACACAATGGATGGATTCTTAATTAAACATACAAGATAAAAACGAACACATGTAAGATATCAAAATGCACCTGTAAACATGTAACATAATGACTACATTTCCTCCATATTTATTTTTCTGTTAATCTGTGTATTTGGTCTTGTGTTAATATCTTGCATTTTACTATTTTGTATTTCTGTAACCACTCAATGTTCTCGAACCCAGGACATACTTGAAAACGAGAGAAATCTCAATGTATCCTTCCTGGTAAAATCCTTTATAAATAAATAAATAAATAAAATATCAGCAACATCAAATAAACACAATAAGGACATTGCATTTTTTGGCGATACTGGCCCTTTAATGATTATTTTATTCTGTCACCACAAGAGGGCAGAGCAGCACCGTCACATTGTGCCTGTACACAACAAATGTAATTTGTCCAGCTAGTTTAGTTATGTCTTAAGTTCGTATTGTTAAGATAGAAATAAAAATCAAAACAGAAAAAAATAAGTGAAAATGGAGTAAAGTGTAAATAAAATATAGTATATTATTGTTTATTCTAATGTCCCTTAAGAGCTCCCTATTAACATACCTTGATACAGAATGCACCTGTAAACATGTAACACAGTGACTATATACAAAATGCGCCTGTAAACATGTGACACAGTGACTATATACAGAATGCACCTGTAAACATGTAACATAGTGACTATATACAGAATGCACCTGTAAACATGTAACACAGTGACTATATACAGAATGCACCTGTAAACATGTAACATAGTGACTATATACAGAATGCGCCTGTAAACATGTAACATAGTGACTATATACAGAATGCACCTGTAAACATGTAACCTAGTGACTATATACAGAATGCACCTGTAAACATGTAACATAGTGACTATATACAGAATGCGCCTGTAAACATGTAACATAGTGACTATATACAGAATGCGCCTGTAAACATGTAACATAGTGACTATATACAGAATGCACCCGTAAACATGTAACACAGTGACTATATACAGAATGCGCCAGTAAACGTAACATAGTGACTATATACAAAATGCACCTGTAAACGTAACATAGTGACTATATACAGAATGCACCTGTAAACATGTAACATAGTGACTATATACAGAATTCACCCGTAAAATGTAACACAGTGACTATATACAAAATGCACCTGTAAACGTAACATAGTGACTATATACAGAATGCACCTGTAAACATGTAACATAGTGACTATATACAGAATGTGCCTGTAAACATGTAACATAGTGACTATATACAGAATGCGCCTGTAAACATGTAACATAGTGACTATATACAGAATGCACCTGTAAACATATAACACAGTGACTATATACAGAATGCACCTGTAAACATGTAACACAGTGACTATATACAGAATGCACCTGTAAACATGTAACATAGTGACTATATACAGAATGCACCTGTAAACATATAACACAGTGACTATATACAGAATGCACCTGTAAACATATAACACAGTGACTATATACAGAATGCACCTGTAAACATGTAACACAGTGACTATATACAGAATGCACCTGTATACATGTAACGCAGTGACTATATACAGAATGCACCTGTAAACATGTAACACAGTGTATATAACAGAATGCACCTGTATACATGTAACACAGTGACTATATACAGAATGCACCTGTAAACATGTAACACAGTGACTATATACAGAATGCACCTGTAAACATGTAACACAGTGACTATATACAGAATGCACCTGTAAACATGTAACACAGTGACTATATACAGAATGCACCTGTAGACATGTAACACAGTGACTATATACAGAATGCACCTGTAAACATGTAACACAGTGACTATATACAGAATGCACCTGTAAACATGTAACACAGTGACTATATACAGAATGCACCTGTAAACATGTAACACAGTGACTATATACAGAATGCACCTGTATACATGTAAGTGACTATATACAGAATGCACCTGTAAACATGTAACACAGTGACTATATACAGAATGCACCTGTATACATGTAACACAGTGACTATATACAGAATGCACCTGTAAACATGTAACACAGTGACTATATACAGAATGCACCTGTAAACATGTAACACAGTGACTATATACAGAATGCGCCTGTAAACATGTAACATAGTGACTATATACAGAATGCACCCGTAAACATGTAACACAGTGACTATATACAGAATGCGCCAGTAAACGTAACATAGTGACTATATACAAAATGCACCTGTAAACGTAACATAGTGACTATATACAGAATGCACCTGTAAACATGTAACATAGTGACTATATACAGAATTCACCCGTAAACATGTAACACAGTGACTATATACAAAATGCACCTGTAAACGTAACATAGTGACTATATACAGAATGCACCTGTAAACATGTAACATAGTGACTATATACAGAATGTGCCTGTAAACATGTAACATAGTGACTATATACAGAATGCGCCTGTAAACATGTAACATAGTGACTATATACAGAATGCACCTGTAAACATATAACACAGTGACTATATACAGAATGCACCTGTAAACATGTAACACAGTGACTATATACAGAATGCACCTGTAAACATGTAACATAGTGACTATATACAGAATGCACCTGTAAACATATAACACAGTGACTATATACAGAATGCACCTGTAAACATGTAACACAGTGACTATATACAGAATGCACCTGTATACATGTAACGCAGTGGCTTATATACAGAATGCACCTGTAAACATGTAACACAGTGACTATATACAGAATGCACCTGTATACATGTCATAGTAATGACCTGTGATGTATATACAGAATGCACCTGTAAACATGTAACACAGTGACTATATAGAATGCACCTGTAAACATGTAAACAGTGACTATATACAGAATGCACCTGTAAACATGTAACTGAAGTATACAGATATATAGTATTGACTGAATATAGGTGAGACATGTAACAGTGACTATATATACAGAATGCACTGTAAAATGTAACCTAGTGACATAATATACAGAATGCAACACCTGTTAAACATGTAACACAGTGACTATATACAGAATGCACTGTAAACATGTAACACAGTGACTATATACAGAATGCACCTGTATACATGTAACACAGTGACTATATAATGCACCTGTATAAACATGTAACACAGTGACTATATACAGAATGCACCTGTATACATGTAACACAGTGACTATATACAGAATGCACCTGTAAACATGTAACACAGTGACTATATACAGAATGCACCTGTAAACATGTAACACAGTGACTATATACAGAATGCACCTGTAAACATGTAACACAGTGACTATATACAGAATGCACCTGTAGACATGTAACACAGTGACTATATACAAAATGCACCTGTAAACATGTAACACAGTGACTATATACAGAATGCACCTGTATACATGTAACACAGTGACTATATACAGAATGCACCTGTAAACATGTAACACAGTGTCTATATACAGAATGCACCTGTAAACATGTAACACAGTGACTATATACAGAATGCACCTGTATACATGTAACACAGTGACTATATACAGAATGCACCTGTATACATGTAACACAGTGACTATATAGAGAATGCACCTGTAAACATGTAACACAGTGACTATATACAGAATGCACCTGTAACATGTAACATAGTGACTATATACAGAATGCACCTGTAAACATGTAACATAGTGACTATATACAGAATGCACCTGTAAACATGTAACATAGTGACTATATACAGAATGCACCTGTAAACATGTAACATAGTGACTATATACAGAATGCACCTGTAAACATGTAACACAGTGACTATATACAGAATGCACCTGTAGACATGTAACACAGTGACTATATACAAAATGCACCTGTAAACATGTAACACAGTGACTATATACAGAATGCACCTGTATACATGTAACACAGTGACTATATACAGAATGCACCTGTAAACATGTAACACAGTGACTATATACAGAATGCACCTGTAAACATGTAACATAGTGACTATATACAGAATGCATCTGTAAATATGTAACATAGTGACCATATAGAGAATGCACCTGTAAACATGTAACACAGTGACTATATACAGAATGCACCTGTAAACATGTAACACAGTGACTATATACAGAATGCACCTGTAAACATGTAACCTAGTGACTATATACAGAATGCACCTGTAAACAATGTAACACAGTGACTATATACAGAATGCACCTGTAAACATGTAACACAGTGACTATATACAGAATGCACCTGTAAACATGTAACACAGTGACTATATACAGAATGCACCTGTAAACATGTAACACAGTGACTATATACAGAATGCACCTGTAAACATGTAACACAGTGACTATATACAGAATGCACCTGTATACATGTAACACAGTGACTATATACAGAATGCACCTGTATACATGTAACACAGTGACTATATACAGAATGCACCTGTAAACATGTAACACAGTGACTATATACAGAATGCACCTGTAAACACGTAACACAGTGACTATATACAGAATGCACCTGTAAACATGTAACGTAACACAGTGACTATATACAGAATGCACCTGTAAACATGTAACACAGTGACTATATACAGAATGCACCTGTATACATGTAACACAGTGACTATATACAGAATGCACCTGTAAACATGTAACACGGTGACTATATACAGAATGCATCTGTAAATATGTAACATAGTGACCATATAGAGAATGCACCTGTAAACATGTAACACAGTGACTATATACAGAATGCACCTGTAAACATGTAACACAGTGACTATATACAGAATGCACCTGTATACATGTAACACAGTGACTATATACAGAATGCACCTGTAAACATTTAACACAGTGACTATATACAGAATGCACCTGTAAAAATGTAACACAGTGACTATATACAGAATGCACCTGTAAACATGTAACACAGTGACTATATACAAAATGCACCTGTAAACATGTAACATAGTGACTATATACAGAATGCACCTGTAAACATGTAACAGAGTGACTATATACAGAATGCACCTGTAAACATGTAACACAGTGACTATATACAGAATGCACCTGTAAACATGTAACACAGTGACTATATACAGAATGCACCTGTAAACATGTAACACAGTGACTATATACAGAATGCACCTGTATACATGTAACAAAGTGACTATATACAGAATGCACCTGTAAACATGTAACATAGTGACTATATACAGAATGCACCTGTAAACATGTAACACAGTGACTATATACAGAACGCACCTGTAAACATGTAACACAGTGACTATATAAAGAATGCACCTGTATTCATGTAACACAGTGACTATATACAGAATGCGCCTGTAAACATGTAACACAGTGACTATATACAGAATGCACCTGTAACATGTAACATAGTGACTATATACAGAATGCACCTGTAAACATGTAACATAGTGACATATACAGAATGCACCTGTAAACATGTAACACAGTGACTATATACAAAATGCACCTGTAAACATGTAACACAGTGACTATATAGATGCAACCTGTATACATGTAACACAGTGACTATATACAGAATGCACTGTAAACATGTAACACAGTGACTATATACAGAATGCACCTGTAAACATGTAACACAGTGACTATATACAGAATGCACCTGTAACATGTAACATAGTGACTATATACAGAATGCACCTGTAAACATGTAACATAGTGACTATATACAGAATGCACCTGTAAACATGTAACACAGTGACTATATACAAATGCACCTGTAAACATGTAACACAGTGACTATATACAGAATGCACCTGTAAACATGTAACACAGTGACTATATACAGAATGCACCTGTAAACATGTAACACAGTGACTATTTACAGAATGCATCTGTAAATATGTAACATAGTGACCATATAAGAATGCACCTGTAAACATGTAACACAGTGACTATATATGCAGAATGCACCTGTAAACATGTAACACAGTGACTATATACAGAATGCACCTGTAAACATGTAACACAGTGACTATATACAGAATGCACCTGTAAACATGTAACACAGTGACTATATACAGAATGCACCTGTAAACATGTAACACAGTGACTATATACAGAATGCACCTGTAAACATGTAACACAGTGACTATATACAGAATGCACCTGTAAACATGTAACACAGTGACTATATACAGAATGCACCTGTATACATGTAACACAGTGACTATATACAGAATGCACCTGTTTACATGTAACACAGTGACTATATACAGAATGCACCTGTAAACATGTAACACAGTGACTATATACAGAATGCACCTGTAAATGTAACATAGTGACTATATACAGAATGCACCTGTAAACATGTAACATAGTGACTATATACAGAATGCACCTGTAAACATGTAACACAGTGACTATATACAGAATGCACCTGTAAACATGTAACATAGTGACTATATACAGAATGCACCTGTAACATGTAACACAGTGACTATATACAGAATGCACCTGTAAACATGTAACACAGTGACTATATACAAATGCACCTGTAAACATGTAACACAGTGACTATATACAGAATGCCCTGTATACATGTAACACAGTGACTATATAGAATGCACCTGTAAACATGTAACACAGTGACTATATACAGAATGCACCTGTAAACATGTAACATAGTGACTATATACAGAATGCATCTGTAAATATGTAACATAGTGACCATATAGAGAATGCACCTGTAAACATGTAACACAGTGACTATATACAGAATGCACCTGTAAACATGTAACACAGTGACTATTTACAGAATGCATCTGTAAATATGTAACATAGTGACCATATAGAGAATGCACCTGTAAACATGTAACACAGTGACTATATACAGAATGCACCTGTAAACATGTAACACAGTGACTATATACAGAATGCACCTGTAAACATGTAACACAGTGACTATATACAGAATGCACCTGTAAACATGTAACACAGTGACTATATACAGAAGGCACCTGTAAACATGTAACACAGTGACTATATACAGAATGCACCTGTATACATGTAACACAGTGACTATATACAGAATGCACCTGTATACATGTAACACAGTGACTATATACAGAATGCACCTGTAAACATGTAACACAGTGACTATATACAGAATGCACCTGTAAACATGTAACGTAACACAGTGACTATATACAAAATGCACCTGTAAACATGTAACACAGTGACTATATACAGAATGCACCTGTATACATGTAACACAGTGACTATATACAGAATGCACCTGTAAACATGTAACACAGTGACTATTTACAGAATGCATCTGTAAATATGTAACATAGTGACCATATAGAGAATGCACCTGTAAACATGTAACACAGTGACTATATACAGAATGCACCTGTAAACATGTAACACAGTGACTATATACAGAATGCACCTGTAAACATGTAACACAGTGACTATATACAGAATGCACCTGTAAACATGTAACACAGTGACTATATACAGAATGCACCTGTAAACATGTAACACAGTGACTATATACAGAATGCACCTGTATACATGTAACACAGTGACTATATACAGAATGCACCTGTAAACATGTAACACGGTGACTATATACAGAATGCATCTGTAAATATGTAACATAGTGACCATATAGAGAATGCACCTGTAAACATGTAACACAGTGACTATATACAGAATGCACCTGTAAACATGTAACACAGTGACTATGTACAGAATGCACCTGTAAACATTTAACACAGTGACTATATACAGAATGCACCTGTAAAAATGTAACACAGTGACTATATACAGAATGCACCTGTAAACATGTAACACAGTGACTATATACAAAATGCCCCTGTAAAACATGTAACATAGTGACTATATACAGAATGCACCTGTAAACATGTAACAGAGTGACTATATACAGAATGCACCTGTAAACATGTAACACAGTGACTATATACAGAATGCACCTGTATACATGTAACACAGTGACTATATACAGAATGCACCTGTAAACATGTAACATAGTGACTATATACAGAATGCAACTGTAAACATGTAACACAGTGACTATATACAGAATGCACCTGTAAACATGTAACACAGTGACTATATACAGAATGCACCTGTATACATGTAACAAAGTGACTATATACAGAATGCACCTGTAAACATGTAACATAGTGACTATATACAGAACGCACCTGTAAACATGTAACAGTGACTATATACAGAATGCACCTGTATTCATGTAACAAAGTGACTATATACAGAATGCACCTGTAAACATGTAACATAGTGACTATATACAGAACGCACCTGTAAACATGTAACAGTGACTATATACAGAATGCACCTGTAAACATGTAACACAGTGACTATATACAGAACGCACCTGTAAACATGTAACAGTGACTATATACAGAATGCACCTGTATTCATGTAACACAGTGACTATATACAGAATGCACCTGTATTCATGTAACACAGTGACTATATACAGAATGCGCCTGTAAACATGTAACACAGTGACTATATACAGAATGCACCTGTAACATGTAACATAGTGACTATATACAGAATGCACCTGTAAACATGTAACATAGTGACTATATACAGAATGCACCTGTAAACATGTAACACAGTGACTATATACAAAATGCACCTGTAAACATGTAACACAGTGACTATATACAGAATGCACCTGTATACATGTAACACAGTGACTATATACAGAATGCACCTGTAAACATGTAACACAGTGACTATATACAGAATGCACCTGTAAACATGTAACACAGTGACTATATACAGAATGCACCTGTATACATGTAACACAGTGACTATATACAGAATGTATCTGTAAATATGTAACATAGTGACCATATAGAGAATGCACCTGTAAACATGTAACACAGTGACTATATACAGAATGCACCTGTAAACATGTAACACAGTGACTAGATACAGAATGCACCTGTATACATGTAACACAGTGACTATATACAGAATGCACCTGTAAACATTTAACACAGTGACTATATACAGAATGCACCTGTAAACATGTAACACAGTGACTATATAAAGAATGCACCTGTAAACATGTAACACAGTGACTATATACAAAATGCACCTGTAAACATGTAACATAGTGACTATATACAGAATGCACCTGTAAACATGTAACAGAGTGACTATATACAGAATGCACCTGTAAACATGTAACACAGTGACTATATACAGAATGCACCTGTATACATGTAACACAGTGACTATATACAGAATGCACCTGTAAACATGTAACATAGTGACTATATACAGAATGCAACTGTAAACATGTAACACAGTGACTATATACAGAATGCACCTGTAAACATGTAACACAGTGACTATATACAGAATGCACCTGTATACATGTAACAAAGTGACTATATACAGAATGCACCTGTAAACATGTAACATAGTGACTATATACAGAATGCACCTGTAAACATGTAACACAGTGACTATATACAGAACGCACCTGTAAACATGTAACACAGTGACTATATACAGAATGCACCTGTATTCATGTAACACAGTGACTATATACAGAATGCACCTGTAAACATGTAACACAGTGACTATATACAGAATACACCTGTAACATGTAACATAGTGACTATATACAGAATGCACCTGTAAACATGTAACATAGTGACTATATACAGAATGCACCTGTAAACATGTAACACAGTGACTATATACAAAATGCACCTGTAAACATGTAACACAGTGACTATATACAGAATGCATCTGTATACATGTAACACAGTGACTATATACAGAATGCACCTGTAAACATGTAACACAGTGACTATATACAGAATGCACCTGTAAACATGTTACACAGTGACTATATACAGAATGCACCTGTAAACCTGTAACACTGTGACTATATACAGAATGCACCTGTAAACATGTAACACAGTGACTATATACAGAATGCACCTGTAAACATGTAACACAGTGACTATATACAGAATGCACCTGTAAACATGTAACACAGTGACTATATACAAAATGCACCTGTAAACATAACATAGTGACTATATACAGAATGCGCCTGTAAACATGTAACACAGTGACTATATACAGAATGCACCTGTAAACATGAAACACAGTGACTATATACAAAATGCACCTGTAAACATAACATAGTGACTATATACAGAATGCGCCTGTAAACATGTAACACAGTGACTATATACAGAATGCACCTGTAAACATGTAACAGTGACTATATACAGAATGCACCTGTAAACATGTAACAGTGACTATATACAGAATGCACCTGTAAACATGTAACATAGTGACTATAAACAGAATGCGCCTGTAAACATGTAACATAGTGACTATATACAGAATGCACCTGTAAACATGTAACACAGTGACTATATACAGAATGCACCTGTAAACATGTAACACAGTGACTATATACAGAATGCGCCTGTAAACATGTAACACAGTGACTATATTTGCTACATATTTATTTTCTGGGTTAATCTGTATATTTGTGTTTTTAATATCTTGCATTTTATTACTTTGTGTTTCTGTAACAATTCAATGTTCTTGAATCCAGAACAAACTGAAAACCAGAGAATCTCAATGTGTCCGTCCTGGGAAATACTGTATAAATAAATAAATACAATTTCTCTCTGTTTATTTGCTTATAAAAGTGCATTACATGTCATACAGCGCGGCGCAGTCATGCAGCGTCGTACGAGTAACATTTTACGCCTAGTCCAACATGTCAGCAACCTCGTGCCCCCAGATGTTTTGGAACTACATTTCCCATGAGGCTCAGTCAGCGTAATGAGCACCTGAGCATCATGGAAGATGCCCTATTCCGTGCTGTGCGCTAAAATGTGGAGGCTAACGGTGGAAAATCTGAGCCTGCAGGTTTACCCCGTTGTGTCCCCTAGTCATGAGCACAAAGAAAAAATATGTTTAGTTCCGGATCACTTTGTTCCTTTTTCAATTTGTTTCGGTGAATTCGCTATGTGATCGGTAATTCGTATTTCGGATTGATTCGTTATTTCGTTTTTATTGGTAATTCATTTCT
Source organism: Leptobrachium leishanense (assembly GCA_009667805.1). NCBI lineage: Eukaryota > Metazoa > Chordata > Amphibia > Anura > Megophryidae > Leptobrachium > Leptobrachium leishanense. Next base: position 115,503 of record RXON01001436.1, on the reverse strand, counting down.
CAGATCAATTCGTTTTTCGTTTTTATTTGTTATTTAGTTTATCGTTTTTATTAGTTATTTCAGAATGTGAAACGGATGAATTAATTACTTAGATTAGGGTTAAAATATAGATACCTAATCCCCGTCTCTTTGGTGCTGAAACCTATTCAGTACCATGGACAGCAGCACCGCGGTGCTCTGGCGGCCCGTGGAACTGCTATCCATAGTGCTGAATAGGTTCCAGCACCAAGAATAGCTGCTGTCCTTGGTGCTGAATAGCTTTCAGCACCATAGACAGCCCCGCCGAACGCAGCCAGACTGAAGGAAAGAAAAGAAATGTAGTGTTCAGCAAAGAAAAAAAGCCTCATTCTTTTAAAATAAATTAGGAATCCAAAAATGTCACCAAAAAAATCCCCCAAAATGCCTAAAAAAATCCTAAATAAACAAAGAGACTTTTTGCTGCAGATTAAAATAATTAACGGTTTATTAGATATTGGTTTAAAACAGGAATATTTTTAACATTGAAACCTATGGGATTCGCCTGAATAAACCTGTCGAATGAAACCACTGAACATCAGGGCATTTCACTGACATTTCTCTGCTGTTCAATGTGAATAGATTAACCATTGCTTCTCTATGGGGGATTTCACAAAAAGGAAGCCTCGTGTTCTACTAATAGGAGTATATATCAGTATACATGTAATAAAAATGTGTCTAAATAATAAAACAGGTCCTTTAAAAAATAATAAAAAAACGACTCTAAAAAAAGTCCTCTAAAAAAATACAAAAAGGTCATTTAAAAAAGAAAGTTGTTTTTTTCCCCAAAAAAATAAAAAGAATAAATTGTCTTTTAAAGAAAAAATAAAAAGATATCCCATTCATTAAATCAGAATTTATGGGATTCGTCTGTTTAATAAACCTGTCGAATGGAAATACCAAAAATCAGGGCATTCTGACAGAATTTCGGGGCAGTGCGACGTTCTCTGAATAGTGTCGAATTGCACCGTATTTTGCTGTCAATTTCCCTTTATTTTGGTGAAATTCACCATTCGGTCCAATTTGGGGCCAAATCAGAGGTTAGTGATTAACCCCTTTAGGGTTTAATGCAGTTCTAAATCTTCTAAGTCACGTGACCGGCAGTGAAAGGGTTAATTTATGTATGCAAAACTCAATCGATCCATTTAACGGTCTGAGTGGAAAAGCACCTCTCGGGCGACTTTCCGCCTGGATTCAGAAATAAAGTACCCGGCGTGCTTAGAGACCCTGTTCAGCTCGTAGAGAGATGCGTCGGCCGAACATAACCTACTCAAACACGATCGAGGGTTTAGTCACTCACAGGGAGATATGGGGCCTATTCACTAAACTGAGAGCCGCAGGCAAACAACTGGGGATCTGCGCATTATCGATCAAAATAACACTCCAGGAAATGTTTAGCTTTGAACCTTTTTTTACCCAGGTTTGTGCGTTTCACTTAAACGTTGCAATGCCCTGGTAAGTCGCGCCATAGCACCGTTTAGTGGATACGTTTGTGCGAGGCCCGGAATATTGGAGAATTAACATTTTAGCCCAATAACATGGAGGAACGCAGGCGGGATTAACGCGTTTCACCTCCTCACACCTCTCCTGTCTGTGCAATTTAATCAATAATCCCCGTGAAATTGCTTTGATGCTGAATCGGTGATCGTGATATAACGGCGTCATCCAGGTATTAAGGGTTAATCCCTCCTTAAATGATCTCGTCACACACAGGGAAATCTGGTTTTCACACATCACGAGGCTGGATTTTACTGTGAAATCGACTCTTTGCATCAACATGCTGCGTGTCACCGGCCAGTGGTAGCGAACGCGCCCCTAATACAGAGGTCGCCATGCGCGTACTATATCTATTAGAGGTGTGCATTTGTTTCCTAAAAAATCTCAATTCGTCTGAAAATTCGTTAATTTGTATTACGCAAGAACTTCCTAAATAACTAATTAGTATAATCCGAATTGAAACAAAAATTGAACCGTATATAACGAAATTGATTCGTTATGCTGTTTCACAAGAGAACCATTGATTGAATGATTCTTCTATGCACACTGCAGCGAAGTAGTAATTTAACCCTAGCTTGCCTTTTAACCCTCATGTTTAACCCTAATCTAACAGTAATTGAGTAGGATTAATTTTTATTTTTTTTCGTGATCCTAAACCTCGAATCGATCCCAAATTACAAACGAAATTATGAAACAAATTCATTTTGTTTTACTGTTTCACAAAGCACCCCGTCCCTGTCAGTTGGCTGTGGTGCTGAATCTGTTGTATTCAGCACCACAGGCCAATAGATAGCTCAAAATTTAACCCTAGCTTGCCTTTTAACCCTCCTGTTTACCCATAATCTAACAGTAATTGAGCAGGATTTGATTAATTGTTTTTAATGATCCTAAAATTCGAATTGACGCAAAATTACGAATCAAAACATTTATTCAAACGAATTCTGTTTCGAATGAAATTATTTTCAAACTAAACAAATTTTTCAGCTGTGCGCACCTCTAATATCTATGTCTAACCCTTACACTGCCAGAGCTGTTCTGCAAAATCCGCAGGCGCAGGAAGGGTTAAAAAAATAGCACATCTGCCGCACCCGCTTCGTTCTTCAATTTCCCACAACTGAGAGATTTTGCTCTGCAACCTCACATCAAACAAGCGGCCACCTCAAAACTCTCCCCCTTCGAATTCCCCTGCTCTAGGGGCCGTTACCCCAAAGGTTTGATCTCTTTATATCAACAGATTACTTGTATATTGGACTGATCAGAGCTCCCCTATGTTTGAGCTAGATGGAGATTCGAGGCTGGACATCTGAGAGACTTCTAGGAAAGTCTCAGTCTGTGTGACTATTCAAGAGCAGGATGTCAAACTGATGCTCCTGGGGAGCACTGAAAGCAGCCAGATCCTGGGGAGCACTGAGAGCAGCCAGCTCCTGGGGAGCACTGAGAGCAGCCAGCTCCTGGGGAGCACTGAGAGTAGCCAGCTCCTGGGAAACACTGAGAGCATCCAGATCCTGGGGAGCACTGAGAGCAGCCAGATACTGGGGAGCACTGAGATGCAGCCAGTTCCTGGGGAGCACTGAACAGCCAGATCCTGGGGAGCACTGAGAGCAGCCAGATCCTGGGGAGCACTGAGAGCAGCCAGATACTGGGGAGCACTGAGATGCAGCCAGTTCCTGGGGAGCACTGAACAGCCAGATCCTGGGGAGCACTGAAAGCAGCCAGATCCTGGGGAGCACTGAGAGCACCAAGTTTGTGGGGAGCACTGAGGGCAGCCAGATCCTGGGGAGCACTAAGAGCAGCCAGATCCTGGGGAGCACAGACCCTATGTAACCTGTTTTTATCTGGCTCTGATACTAGCCAGTACCTAACCAGTCACTGACCTCATCGCATGTCACTGTTATGCGTTGGTATACCATGCCGACCCAACTGGCGAAGATTAAGCGGAGGCCAACAGAGGATTGCTGGAGACAATGCGGGAATAGAGGCTCGTACTTTTTTATGTGGTGGACCTGCCCAGTTATTCGTTCCTTTTGGTCCCGCAAACAACTTTTATTTGAGGAGGTTCTGTCAAAATCGATTCCCCTCACGCCAGATTTGGTTTTGCTGGCGAACCCCTTGAGAGACCTCTCGCTGAGGGAACATAAGCTCCTCACGAAGCTCCTTGTGGCAGCACGTCAGGCAGTTGCGGAGGGGGCTGCGGATGGAAGCCCCTTTCTACAGCACTGGTTCTAAGCATCATCAGAGGCACTTTCTTAATGGAGAAACTGACGGCCATGGTTCACCAAACGATGGACTCTTTAGCTAAAACGTGGGCCCCATGGCTATCACATGACCGGTGGACGGCAAGGTAGAGCTGTCACTCAACCACACTCATCGAGTGCAATCACGTGGCGGAAGATAGGAGTGAAATCCCGACGCCAGACATGGCACGCTGCCACCCTCATCTCAAGGCGACAGCTGATTGCATCGAAGTTTCTTTTAAATATGAATTATTTTTTGTTTCCCCCAAAACAAAGATTAAAAGAGTATTTCCCCTGCTTTGGGCACCGCTATTTTTTTTTTTTGGGGGGGATAGAGGTGCGCCAGATTTCTGTACCTACAGGCTCCTGAGATGTAAATCCAGCCCCATCACCCCTCGTGTCTTTAAAAGTTCAGCTCAATAAATCCTGTCTGGTGAAAGAAGCGTTGTAGCAACTGGAACAATTTTCTGAACACAAAGAGTTAATCCTATTTGTTCAGCCGCCTCCAGCATAGTGCAGACTCCGCTCTTCCTCGTTCACAGGAGGAGGAGGGGTAGAGGGTTGAGATCCAGCATTATGGTTTTTGTTAGCGATTCGCCAACATGTCACACCAACTCTAGTGGGCAGGTCCGCCGCCATGGGGGTGACAGCCGAAGATATGTCTGTGGGCCCAGTGTCTCCAGGGGGCCTTGACTCTTGCAGCTTGTCTATGTGGCACAGATGTAAGTGCCCCTTTGTGCCACCCAGGACGGGCCCACCAGGTAATTTCCCGGTGGGCTGAGGTATTTGAGGCCAGTAAGAGCACTTTGTCTCCTCACTGTGGGCGTGAATAGTATGGCCTGCACTAAGAAACACTTTTTAACCCCTTACTGGACCACTAGGGGTTCAGCCCACTCCCTGTAACATAAGGTAAACAGGAGAGGAGGCAAAATGTGTCCTTTTTAATTAGTTTACGGAAATGGGCAACGGAGGGAAGGAGACCCCGACCAGTGGGTCAGTAAGAGGCACCACCACTTCTGAGGACAACCAACCCTGCTCAGCAGGTGCAGAAAAGGGGCTTTTATTAGCGATTATTGCCTAATCATCATCAGTGAAGAGGTTAATACTGGAATTAATTGCATCGTATTATCACATATCAGAGAAGAATGGAAATGGTGTAGCGATGTCTATGTCCTTTCACAGAATGGAGTCAGAGTCACATGAATTGTATTCTTAGGCTTCTCTTCGTTAGTGCTCCTCAAAGAAAACACAAGAGATACATCATAGTGCGACCCATCAACATGACACACACGTGTGGATAAATAGTTGCACTCACATGTAATAGAACCCTCCTGGTTCTGGATAATGTGCCTTAGGGATGTTATCGGCTTCCCAATTGCCCTTTCAGACGGGGTTCACTTGATCCAATGGAAGATCCAAGATGGAATAGATTTCTGTATCTCCAAATTCCAAAGATATAGAGTTCCCCCGAAAATATTTACAGGGAGACTTTAGGACAAAAATAAAAACGTTTAATAAAAGATAGCACCAGAACGCGTTTCGCCAATACAATAATGTATCACAGGCTTCCTCAGCTGGCTGACTTTCAAGTGACCATATTGTCATTAATATATCCATTTCTGTTAGCTGCCAACCAATCCCAGCCGTTAGATTTGGCGGGAATTAGTACAACCAATAAGAGTATTACTTTCATTATGTTCCACTCATTATGACCCCGAAATGACGTCATTATAAAACCAGAATTGTTCATTTGTTCAATTGGTCCATTGTTTTAGGGATATGGTAGGGAAATACCCAATTCTATTCTAATCCAAACCCCAAACCAATAATATAAACGTGGATAGCGGTCATAGTATAAACTATGCCACAGAAAGCGTAACTCGCTTAAAAAACCAAACCTCGCGCATGCGCATTAACACCCGGAAATGCTCTTCCCAACTATCACTTGTAAGTGGGACACCGCGCATGCGCATCCAAATCCACCACCCATCATATGAGGGATCTCCAACCACCTATCCCCATGCGAAGGAGGGAAACCACCTGACATATCGAACGATAGTGGCGTATCATAGTATACGAGGCTGCCTCTTATAGTCTTAATGGCTGTTCGACCCGATGGAATCTCGAATAGACGGACACCTCATAATAGAGAGCGGATCGACATATAGTCAGTAAAGACCACACGGAAGCAGATCGCAGCCCAATATAAGATATATCTATATATACTCTAACATTTCAAGGTTTCCTTTCATATACATTCAAAATAGCAGATCCTGCAACTACCATTGGGAACGCTATACAATTGGAATGGGCAGGATCCCATAAAAAGAGATAACTACCATGCATTAGGGATGTGCGTTTCGGCTTTCGGAATTTCGGAATTTTCACAAAATTTCCCGATTTGTGTCTTCGGATTCGGCAGAATTTCCGAATCGGATCGGACCCGAAAACCGATAGATCTGAAAAGTTTTCCAGCCGAAACGAAAATTTTTCGGAATTTTCGCAATGGACTTGAAATGTGTCAAATCGAAATTTATTTTTGCTCTATTCATGATTTCGGTTCCATTCGTGATTCGGTTCCATTTCGGTAATTCTGGACATCGTTATATTTAACTATTATCGGTTATATCGCTGATTCTGTAAATTTTGTATTTGTAAATGCGTATCACTTGTTCTTGTGGCATTCGGGTCAGTTTAGCGTTTTTAAATCGTTTTGTTAATTTTTTTGTTCCTTGGCTTTCATACCATTTTAACCCTTTCGCTGCTGAGGCGTTTCACGCCTCTGTGCTGAGGTCATATTTACCGGTTTTGCTCATCATGTTTAAATGCGTTTTGAAGGCTTATTTTAGTATATGACCCAGACATATTATATATCGTCTTTCCATCAGACTCGGCAGATTAATAATATGTCATTATTATATGTATACGTCATGTCCTGTCTTATATTATAACAAAAAATGCAATAAAATATGAATTTTCAATAATTTACAACGTGTAAATGTATTTTTTTCACATTTTAACATGCGAGCAATTGCGGTTATATTTTGTATGGGGTGCGCTTGTTAAAAAAATTAGAGATGGGGTCTCGTTACATTTTTTTTGGGGAAATTACGCAATTTTTAACAAACGCACCGCATACAAAAATCGTTAGTGCAGCATCATTGTTCGCATTATAATTGAAATGGGAACAATATTGCTGCATTAACAAAAAACAAAAAAAAAAAATTGTTTATTTTTTTTTTATAATTTTTTTTTAATATTTTTTATTTTTATTTTTTTTATTTTTTAAGACTTTTTTCACAGTGGTGTTTGGTATCGTTGGAACGCCATGCTCTGCCGATCCAACAGTACCAAACATTAACCCTAGCTGCCACGGATCGGGAGATAGGGATTCATTGGAATCCCCTATCTCCACCGTTGGTGGCAGCTAGGGGTTAACGCCAGTCCTCAGGGGAGTTCCCGGAGGCTTGGCCGACATCCAAGATGTCGGTCAGCTCCGGGAAAGGATCACGAACCGGCGTTTTTCAGCGCCGATTCGTGATCCGGCTCCCCAGGGGTTAATGAGAGCCACAGTTTGGAAGGGCAGGCTCCAAGATGTCAGCCCGCACCGGGGGGGGGGCGCAGCAATCCGCCGGAATCCGGCGGATTGCTGCCTCCTGTGCTCGGACGCGCTGAGCGCGTCCGTAGCACAGGGAGAACCACTTGGCTGGACGCGCTGAGCGCGTCCATAGCAGCCAAGTGGTTAATATGATTAAATAAAGTTGTGAAATGTATATTCATTTATTCATAAGAAAAAAAGGATCTTTATTTAATAAAAAAAAACACGATAGAATCGCCAGAATTATCGTAGACACTTTGAAACGAGGAGAACAGACGTTCCGAAAAAACGAAAATTTCCGAAATTTCCGATAAGTCGATATAAAAAACGAGCAAAGTGACCCGAAAATACGAAAAATGGTCGATATTCCGAAAAAAATAAAAATGTACACGAAAAACGATCCGAACCGAACCGAATCGAAACAGAAATCGGTCGAAACGAACCGAATCGAACCGAAAAAAAAAATCGGTGCACAAACCTACCATGCATCTAACAAACATTATTAAAAACATAAAAACCATGTATAAATAAAACCATATAGCAACTACCATATACAATAGAAAATAATGCCTGTAAAAAATACTATAAGAAATGACATAGCTCAAAATCTGCATTTAAGCCCAGGGGAATAAGTGTATTAAGGGTGTAGATCCATTTCATCTCAGCACGGTGGATCTTTCTATTAAAATCTCCCCCTCTCCAATGACGTTCTATCTTTTGTATTGCAATGAATGACATACCATCCGGAGATTGTCCATGAACATTCTTAAAGTGGGCTGATACTGAATGAGTTTCTAGGCCTCTTGTTATGTTATATATATGTTCTCTAATTCTAATGGATAACAATCTCGTAGTATGGCCTATATAATGTAATCCACACGGACATGTGAGTCTATAGATGACATTTTTGGTTCTACATGTAAGCACTCCCTTAATATTATACTGTTTAGCACTTCCCGCAAACTCGGATATAGTTAACTTCTTTAATTTTAGATTAACACACGCTGGGCAAAGCCCGCATCGATAGAATCCTTCTTTCAGATTAAAAAGGTTAGTCCTTATCTGAGGGTTCTTGTGGCTCTTTACCAGGATTTTCTTAATATTACTTGCCCCCCTATTTATCAGTTTGGGTCTATCTCCTATAAGATCCTTAAGAATAGGGTCGCATTTAAGTAAATGCCAATTTTTCCTGATGATATGATGTATAGTTTTGGTATGTGTATTAAAATCAGTGATAAACATAATCTTGCTCTCGTGTGTATTGTCATCCAATTTATACTCTAGAATATCCTTCCTATCTATAGTACTTATCTCTTCAATAGTGGCATCCAGGGATTCTTCCCTATACCCTTTCTCAACAAAATCCATTTTAAGCCTATTTGCTTGTTGTATAAATTGATCTCTTTCAGTGCAGTTTCTACGTAACCGTTTGAACTGCCCCTTCGGGACACCTTTTAGCCAATGATTGGCATGGCAACTTGTTTGCTCAATATAACTATTGACGTCGACTGGTTTGAAGTACGTCCTAGTTTTAATATTATTGCTTTCAATGTAAATGTTGAGATCCAGGAAATTAATAGATGTAGTACTGATATTGTAATCGAGAACTATTCCCCAGTCATTCTGGTTAAGATGTTGAAAAAAGAGCCGCAAAGACTCCTCATCTGCTCTCCATAGGATAAGGATATCATCGATATACCTCTTATAAAGGACCAGGCTATGCGCCCAGGCACGCCTTCCATGCACGAACTGGTCCTCCCAGTCTGCCATGAACAAATTGGCGTAACTGGGCGCAAACCTGGTCCCCATAGCGTTACCTTTAACTTGAAGATAATGCTGATCCTCGAACCTAAAAAAATTACAATTAAGAATAAGTTCGATTCCCCTTAGAATGAAGTCCGCATGTTCTTTAGAAATAGTCGGATTATTCCCCAGAAATTCCCGAACAGCCTCACGACCCCTTGAATGGGGTATCACACTATATAAGGATTGGACATCCCATGTAGCCAAAATTAGACCCTCTTCCCATGTGATATCTTGCAGTATCTGAGGGACACTTACACTGTCCTTAAGATATGATGGTACAGTCTTCACCATAGGTTGCAAGATAGTGTCTATATATCTGGACAGATGACTTGTGGCTGAATCGATCCCTGCTATAATAGGGTGGCCCGGGGGGTTATTCGCATTCTTGTGTAGTTTGGGTAACCAAAAGAACACGGGGATCATGGGGAAATTCACAAAGATGTAACTATTCTCTTTTTCATTAATTACTTCTGACGATGACCCATATTCTAGTAGCTGTTTCATCTCCTCCTGTACTCTCTGAGTGGGATTATGATTAATAGATTGGTAAATTTCCGTGTCTGACAGAATTCTCATCGCTTCCTTCTGATAATTAGATGCAGATAGAATAACTATCCCCCCCCTTGTCCGCCGGTTTTATAACAATTTTGTCATTCTCACTCAAAGATACAAGGGCTTCTCTTTCCTTCTTAGTTAAATTTTGTTTTCCATGATCTATGGGTATTTTATCAATCTCTGACAAGACCACATTTTCAAAGGCCTTGATAGGATCTGACAACATATGTTTAGGATAGAATGTGGATGCATTTTTCAATGAAGTATACCTTCCCATGTCTACTGTTCTCTCCAGAGGGGTCCTACTAAAGAATTTCTTGAGGCATAATTTACGTTTGAATTTCTGCAGATCCACGTAGACATTAAACTTATTAAGGTTCTGACTTGGAGCAAATTTGAGACCCTTTTTCACATATCCCGTGTTTTTAATGGGCCGGTGCGTACGCCATGCGGAAATCTGGAAAAACCCTGGGCCTTCCCCTCCCATAACACAATGTAGCGATTACAGAGACGCTAATTGGTCGGTCCGCTCCCTGCACGGGCGGAATCCTCTTCTATTCACATCGATTTCTGTTGTGTTTAATCAATTTTAATAACAATGCATTAAAAACTCGTCTAAAAAGCATCAATTGGCTCTGCGTGCCGCCAAGTCAGAGCGCGGCGAGCAGCGGGATTCCGCCAAACTGCCGTAAAAAAAAAAACATGTTGGCTAAATCATTTCCATCCCAGGCAGACGGGTAGGTGGAGATCTTGCTGGTATTGGCTCATCATGAAAGTGGATGATCAGCATTAACCCTTCATGTTCTCCAGCAGGTAAACGGTCGGATTTCTAATTAGGCAAAGTAGGCTTGTGCCTACAGCCGTCACCCTCAGAGGGATTCGCCCTCAGTGGGATGCCTCGCTCTGAAAAAGAAATAGTTTTATACAAAAAGTGCCCTTCTGTGGCGGACACCTTTCTAAAAGCAAAAAAAAAAAGTAAAGTTAAAAACACTGTAAAAAAATTTAAAAAGAAAAAAAAAATTAATTTTTTTGCTTTTTTTCCCCCCCTCCAGTTATTTATTAATATTTTTTTCTTTGCAGAAAAGAGGTTTTTTTTGTTTTGTTTTACACAGAAAGACACCCGTCCGTCTTGGAAAAATAAAAATATTTTTTTTTTTTTAAAAGAATTTGGTTTCCTTTCAGTTCTCTGTTACATTAGAACTTTTAAAAAAAATAATAAAAATTAAAATTAAATTTCTCTTACACGATTTTTTTTTTTATTGAGTTTGGCAGAGAATGGGGCAAATTTCTCTATAAAACCAAAAATAAATATTTGGAAAAATAGTCAAATAGTTTGTTTGCTACCGCATAAAAAATGTAAGAAATATTTCTCCCGGTTCCGGTGTTTTTTTTTGCGGAGGGGGATGGGGCACACTCCAGATTTCTGTGCCTACAGGCTCCTGAGATGTAAATTGGACCCTGCAGATAAAGGGTTAATGATAGGAGACATTAACGAATGAATTAATTTCCCCGGAAAGGCGCTCTCTCAGGTGTCGTTGTCGGCGCGGTTATTGTAATGCCGGAGTTACTTCTCTGTAGAAACACTCTGACCTTACCTGTAATTACAGAAAATGTATTTAAATCCGGAATAAAGCAGATTATATACGTTTTATCCTTTAAGTATTTAATGCATTTGCAGCGCTTGGTGGCAGTAAGCCGGACGGGCAAGATGGCGGAAAATGAGTTTGGTTGTTTGAATTTCCGATGCAAGAAATACAAATGGAAAAAATAAAAAAAATCTATCAGGGTTATTTAGAGACAGCCGAACTGACTCCGAAATCAAACATTGAGTTTCCCCGTACGGTGCAATTTCCTGGCCATTCGGCTATTCAGAAAGCAGGCAGTTCGCCAAATTTTGGCGAATTGCCAGCAAAATACGGTGCCTGTTCAGCACCAGTGAAATACGGTGCCTGTTCGGCGGCAGTGAAATACAGTGCCTGTTCGCGAATGCGTGAAAACGGTCATACAATGCGCATTTTCGTGCGTGACTTGTTACGGATCCAAACCAGGAAACTTTGGGTGTCTGGACGTTATGTTGGCCGGACATGAGCAGGGTGTGACGTCTCCTAATCACGCACACACGCCGCTAGCGGGCGCAGCGCACTCTGTACGTCAGTACTAGCGGTTCTGCATTCTCGAAAAAATACGTTCATTCTCTGCTTGCGTTGCGCAGCCGGACTTTCGTGCGACCGTACTTCGTATATTGGCTGTCATTGCGTGTCATTTGCTGCTAGTGCGGCCGTGATTAAGTGCGCCTAAACGCACGTTAAAAGTGCGCTAGTCTGACCCCAGCCTGTACAGCAGAGAAATGTCAGTGAAATGCCCTGATGTTCAGTGGTTTCATTCGGCAGGTTTATTCAGGCGAATCCCATAGGCTTCAATGTTACAAAATATTCCTGTTTTAATTAAATATCTAATAAACCGTTTATTATTTTAATCTGCAGCAAAAAGTCTCTTTATATTTAGATTTTTTTTTTTAGGATCTTTTAGGCATTTTTCTGGAATTTTTTTCTGCCAATTCTTTTTCCACGCTTTTTTTTTTAAAACAGCAGTGTTTTTTTAGATTTCAAATGTATAAAAAATGTGAGTTTTATTAAATATTTAGTAAACTGTTCTTTCTTTTAATCTGCAGCAAAAAGTCTCCATTTATCTTTTTAGGTATTTTACGGGATTTTTTCATCAATTTTTTTTTTTTTAAAGTTGCGTGTATATCCTGGCTGCGGGTCCCGTGGTGAAATATATATAAATATCTACACTTTTTTTGCATTTTTTTTAAGAGGTAAAAGTTTTGGAAAAATGATTATTGTGGCTGCGACAGCTGAGTTTGCGGCTGGGATGGAGGGGGCAGCAGCCATTATGGATAACAAGCAGCGCCCGTAGAACTAACAGCTCACACGTTACTCATAGCGGCGAGGTCGGAGTCAAGGCTGGGGTCAGACTAACGCATTTTTAACGTGCGTTCTGGCGCACTTAATCACGGCCGCACTAGCAGCGAATGACGCGCAATGACAGCCAATATACGAAGTACGGCCGCACAAAAGTCCGGCTGCGCAACGCAAGCAGCAAACGAACGCATTTTTTCGAGAACGCATAACCGCTAGTACTGACGTACAGAGTGCGCTGCGTCCAGTAGCGGCATGTGTGCGTGATTAGGAGACATCAGACGCTGCTAATGTCCAGCCTACATAACGTCCGGATGCAAAAAGTGTTTTATTGACGATCCATAAAAAATCACGCACGAAAATGTGCATCGTATGGCAGTTTTCGCGCATTCCGTTAAAAAATACATCAATCCGTTTGGACGCACTTTTTGACGGTCGCTGCGAATAATGCGTTTGTTTGACCCTAGCCTTATACCTTTGCGTAGTGTTTTTGGATCGGGTGGCTGACGCTTAGCTCCGGGAACAAATGTAATCAATTTTACCAACTGTCAACTTGAAATCATTAAGTCCACCCTTGTAGTATTTGCCTTCTATCTGCTGTACTTTGCTCCGACACATTAGAAGCCCTATGCCTATCCAGTCGTTAGGCCAGGGGTCAGCAACCTCGGCCCTCCAGATGTTTTGGAACCACCACGTTTCCCACACGTCCCATCTAACCTAATGAGTGCCTGAGCATCATGGGAGATGTAGTTCCAAAACATACAGAGGGCCATGCTTGATGCCTGCTGCGTTAGACTATTATTGGCTACTTAAGCCCTCCCGCAGCCCTGGTGCGACCCCGAATGTGTCAACTTCTGCAGGTTTGTGCCTGTCTCCTATGGAGTGCAGGGGCAGATACCAGCATGAGCCGACACCGCCAGCTACAAAATATTCCGAAACGAGGCGCTATTACCGTGGAAAAGAGCTGTTACTATCAAGAAAGACGCTAATGGATAACAGCTCGGGCACAACTTATCGGTGGTGACTCCCTATTAACCCCTTCCACTATAGTGATCAGGTATACACAATCAGCAGTAGCAGACACAGCAGCCCGAGATCATATTAACACAAACTGGATCTATGATGTATCATTGCAAAGGGATTTCGTTTGTATCTGGGCTCCAGAATGTACCCCAAGGTTTTAGCAGCACAAAGGTGCTAACACTTTATAAAACCAGCTGGGAATGTGTCTGAATGACATCTACCCAACTGATCCTGCAGGGGGAACCTGAAAGGGGAGGGGGAGGTCCTTTGGACCACTCTCTCTCCCCAACGGCTGGAGCTAGAGAAAACAAAAGTACCGCTGGAGAGGGTAGAGTCTGCCCTTTTCAGCGATACCTCTCTCTAACCCCTTAGGCGCTGGATCGCGATTCGCGATCTTGAATGTCAGCCAAGCCTCCTGGTCACCCCCACAGTGTGGCCCACACTCACTGATATCGTCACCGTAGTGAGATGACATCAGTCGGCCAGTTAACCCCCTAGTTGCCAAGTGGAGCTAGGGGGATCCTTTGGATCCCCGTATCTCCCGATCTGTGGCAGCTAGAGGGTCATGCTTGATATCTTTGGAAAGGCCTGATCATTTTTTTAAAAAAAAAAATCAAAAAATTAAAAAGTGTTTCTGTTTTTTCAAAATTAGGTCTTAAATTAACATTTAAACATGATGAGCATAAAATGGTAAAAATAGGCTCAGTGCACAGAGGTGAAATGACTCAGGAGTGAAGGGGTTAAAAAGCAAAAACATGTAAAAATTGGGTATTTCTAAATCTCAGGACAAAATTTTGAAACTAATCTATTTAGCCGGGGTCTTTTTTGGCGGTTGTAAATTTCGGGGATTAACCACTTCGATGCGGAGGACGCGCTCAGCGCGTCCTCCGCATGGCTGCTGGTGTGCGGAGGACGCGCTGAGCGCGTCCTCCCTTTGGGGTCAGCGTTCGGCAGGGTTCCGGCCGATCGCTGGCCCCCCCGGCGCGGGCTGACATCCTCGATGTCAGCCCAGCATCCAGAACCGCCGCCGGTGAAATTAGGTGTCATCGCGACAGCGCGATGACACCTAATTCAGGCGCCCCCCCGCATGTGCGGAGGAGGCGCCTGAAAGGGAGGGGGGGGAGGTCCTTCGGACCTCTCTCCCTCCCGATCGGCGGCGTTGCGGGGGTTAACCCAGGCACCATTTGGAAGGGCACAGCCTACCCTTCCAAATGGTGCCATGGCAGAGCATGGCCGTTCCAACGATACCAAACACGAAAGTGAAAAAAGTTTTTTAAAAAAAATAAAAATTAAAAATAAAAATATATTTAAAAAAAAATTATAAAAAAAAATAAACATTTTTTTTTTCTTTTTTTTGGTTCGTTAATGCAGCAATATTGTTCCCATTTCAATTATAATGTGAACAATGATGCTGCACTAACGATTTTTGTATGCGGTGCGTTTGTTAAAAATCGTGTAATTTTCCCCAAAAAAAATGTAACGAGACCCCATCTCTAATTTTTTTAACAAGCGCACCCCATACAAAATATAACCGCAATTGCTCGCATGTTAAAATGTGAAAAAAAAACACTTTACACATTGTAAATTATTGAAAATTCATATTTTATTGCATTTTCTGTTATAATATACAGACATGACATAACGTATACATATAATAATGACATATTATGAATCTACCGAGTCTGACGGAAAGAACAATATATAATATGTCTGGGTCATATACTAAAATAAGCTTCAAAACACGTTTAAACATGATGAGCAAAACCGGTAAATATGACCTCAGCACAGAGGCGTGAAACGCCTCAGCAGCGAAAGGGTTAATGTTGGGGATTTTTTTTTTCTTTTTCATAATATTTCATAATTTTCTTTATAGTAAATTAAACGACATGATGGAAATAATGGTATCTTTAGAAAGTCCAATTAATGGTGAGAAAGACCTTGTATAATATGTGTGGGTTCCATAAACGAGAAAGAGGAAAATTAAACCTAAACACAAACAGCGCAGAAACGTAAAAACAGCAGCGGGCACTTTCAGACAAACATTGGCAAAACCACCCAGTCACTATGGGGATCATTAAAACGCTTTTCCACAAACACTGGTTCCTAAAGGTGTTTTATTTTGGGAAGATCATTAGGTAGTGAAGGGGTTAACGGCTCAGTCGGGCACGAAAGTCGGTGTGTCCAGGATATATATATTCCTGCATTTGGATGCATTTCCCTTCTCGCTGTAGTTTGTGTGGACAGATTTTTGCCGTAGAGACGCCCGTTACACCCTCCGTCCCCTGGAATAAATCCTGGGTAACATCTGTCTTTATTTTCTCTTCTTCTGGAGGTAAATAAATAAAATGCATTTTTTTTTAGGATTTTTAAGAGGGAAAATGCAAAACTAAACTCATTATTTTTCCCTGCAGACGCTGCGCTGCGATAGAATCAGCTTGATGCTCCGGCTCCGTCGGCAGCAGATCCTGCGAGGGATTATCTGAGATTTATTACGTGACCGGAGCGCGCGCACCAGTGAAGCCATCTGCCACATCGAAGCTCCGTGATCCGGCCAGTGGAGTCAGTCCTGTCTTTTGGCCGGATTTCAAGGCATTTTCTTCTCGTGACCCGTGACTTGGACCCCGGGTGGAGGAGGGCGCAAGAGGGTAGGGCAGGGCCAGTCCTGTTTGCTATCAGAATATTTTCAAGCTGTAATGCCAGACGATTCGTGCGGATTCTGCTCACGGCGGTTACTTATGCAGCGCGTCCTGCAGCACTGTGACCGCGCGCCGTCTCCGCCGCACAAAGCCGTTTATGGGCGCTTTAACCGTCATTGAAAATAAAATTCACCTTCATCGGCAGAGCATGAAAAGAGCGCTCGTCGAAGTGAATGATTCACTGATTCACGTGGGCCTGTCCTGTTTGGGATTTTTCTCAGGGATGCATTTCCCAGTTTTCAGGTTTTTGCCACAAACGCCGCTCAAGTTATGGTGTCATCTTTCTGCCCGAAGGTCCAGCACGTCTCGATGAGAAACAATAATCAGCTGACAATGCTCGCGGCCTCTTTGCGTCCAGCGGCCCGCAGCACGTACCTTGACTGTTGGTTTAGCCGAGGTTGACCTCAGTCATTGATTGATCCAGTGAGACCTTGCATTAGTGCGCGGTGCGGACCGCGAGTCCATGAGATGTAACACAAAGCAGGCGGAGATCATGGAGAAAGATCCAAGAAAAAAAGAGATAGAGGATCATGGACACACACAGATACAGAGGAGGAGAGAAAAAAACAGGGGATATTCATTAACGATGAGAAATGGTGGATTTGGTTCCAGGAGCTGTGGTGAAGTCACTGTTTAGGTTTAATATGTTGTTGTTCCAGTGATTTTAACACTTTGGGCACATCAAATAATGTAAACTTGATTGTAATATAATAAACACAAAAAATTATCATATAAAACCCATTTTAACACCTTCTTAATGTAGGATTAGTGCGCCCCCTGTGAAGAATCTAAATTATCACAGAGATCTCACTCCTGCATTACTGTGAAGAAGCTACAGGGAGCAGCCCCCACCCTCACTGTAACAAACTTTACTGCAGCATTCCAGCAGCCAGGGATGTGTCAGAATACAGGGAGGGCTGTGGGGTCAGTCGCTGCTGTACAAGGATAAGATTCAGGGGGTTATAATGAGTGTAAATCCCTGCACATACAGATACAAGGTGTTGCTGTAATTGCCACACACAGGCATTATGCAGCACATACAGATACAAGGTGTTACTGTAATTGCCATACACAGGCATTATGCAGCACATACAGATACCAGGTGTTGCTGTAATTGACATACACAGGCATTATGCAGCACATACAGATACAAGGTGTTGCTGTAATTGCCATACACAGGCATTATGCAGCACATACAGATACAAGGTGTTGCTGTAATTGCCATACACAGGCATTATGCAGCAGATACAGATACCAGGTGTTGCTGTAATTGACATACACAGGCATTATGCAGCACATACAGATACAAGGTGTTGCTGTAATTGCCATACACAGGCATTATGCAGCACATACAGCTACAAGGTGTTATTGTAATTGCCATACACAGGCATTATGCGGCACATACAGATACAAGGTGTTGCTGTAATTGCCACACACAGGCATTATGCAGCACATACAGATACAAGGTGTTACTGTAATTGCCATACACAGGCATTATGCAGCACATACAGATACAAGGTGTTACTGTAATTGCCATACACAGGCATTATGCAGCAGATACAGATACCAGGTGTTGCTGTAATTGACATACACAGGCATTATGCAGCACATACAGATACAAGGTGTTGCTGTAATTGCCATACACAGGCATTATGCAGCACATACAGCTACAAGGTGTTATTGTAATTGCCATACACAGGCATTATGCGGCACATACAGATACAAGGTGTTGCTGTAATTGACATACACAGGCATTATGCAGCACATACAGCTACAAGGTGTTATTGTAATTGCCATACACAGGCATTATGCGGCACATACAAGGTGTTGCTGTAATTGCCATACACAGGCATTATGCGGCACATACAGATACAAGGTGTTGCTGTAATTGCCATAAACAGGCATTATGCGGCACATACAGATACAAGGTGTTGCTGTAATTGCCATACACAGGCATTATGCAGCACATACAGATACAAGATGTTGCTGTAATTGCCATACACAGACATTATGCAGCACATACAGATACAAGGTGTTGCTGTAATTGCCATACACAGACATTATGCAGCACATACAGATACAAGGTGTTGCTGTAATTGCCATACACAGGCATTATGCAGCACATACAGATACAAGGTGTTGCTGTAATTGCCATACACAGGCATTATGCAGCACATACAGCTACAAGGTGTTATTGTAATTGCCATACACAGGCATTATGCGGCACATACAGATACAAGGTGTTGCTGTAATTGACATACACATGCATTATGCAGCACATACAGCTACAAGGTGTTATTGTAATTGCCATACACAGGCATTATGCGGCACATACAAGGTGTTGCTGTAATTGCCATACACAGGCATTATGCGGCACATACAGATACAAGGTGTTGCTGTAATTGCCATAAACAGGCATTATGCGGCACATACAGATACAAGGTGTTGCTGTAATTGCCATACACAGGCATTATGCGGCACATACAGATACAAGGTGTTGTTGTAATTGACATACACAGGCATTATGCAGCACATACAGATACAAGGTGTTGCTGTAATTGCCATACACAGGCATTATGCGGCACATACAGATACAAGGTGTTGTTGTAATTGACATACACAGGCATTATGCAGCACATACAGATACAAGGTGTTGCTGTAAATGCCATACACAGGCATTATGCGGCACATACAGATACAAGGTGTTGCTGTAATTGCCATACACAGGCATTATGCGACACATACATGTAACCCCTGGAGTACAGTAATTCTACTACCCTGCAGTTTCTATGTAGTAACCAGCAGATGGCAACCTTTTGTTTGCTCTGGAGATTCAAGACTGTGTGGCTCTATGGTTTTGTGTGTGGAGGCAGGGCTGCTCGAGAGGAAGCAAGAGAGAGGAAGCTGGAAGGTGATGGTGGCTGAAATTTGTGGTATTGTGTCCAGTGCTGAAGCATCCTCCATAAAGGCTCCCAGCAGACTCTGTATCCAGATCAAAGCACAGAACTGTTCCTGGCAGTGATTGTTCTGCAGAGTGAAGGAATCCCAGTGGAGCAGCTTCTCCCCTTCCTGGACAAAATCTGATTACAGACTGGAGTGGTAAGCTGAGACCTCTCCCCTTTGGTTTTACAACAGGGCATTCTAACACCGGCTACTAAAGCAGCAGTCTATGACTTCTCTGATCCCTGGAACATCCTAGCATATTGCAAACAAGGTGGATTACAATTATTCTGGGCCCCAACTATGTGCACCACCTACCTATGGTACCATTAGGGAAAATACTAGGTTGGGCTGCAGTATTGTTTGTGGGTGGGTAAACTCATACTGACTCTTGCGTTATTTATTTACGCCAAAGCATTATGTTTATTTAGACCGTTACATTTTTTTTTTTTTGCATAGAGTTTTGCTGTGCAATACAAAGTTCTATAAAAGACAGCTCTGTGTTGATTTTATTGCTTGTTTAAATATGTTCCCAACTGGATCTCACACCCAAAGCCTGGATGTCGAGTTGGGTGGAGGCACTGCCGGAGTCATGTACCCCAACTCCCAGTTAGCGGAGGCTCAGGATCGGCTTGCAGAGCGCTTGAAGGTAACTGAGGTAAAGGACCACAGGGGTATTTGTGGGACTATGCAAAAACCATTACATACAGATACAAGATGTTGCTGTAATTGCCATACACAGGCATTATGCGGCACATACAGCTACAAGGTGTTACTGTAATTGCCATACACAGGCATTATGCAGCAGATACAGATACAAGGTGTTGCTGTAATTGACATACACAGGCATTATGCGGCACATACAGATACAAGGTGTTGCTGTAATTGCCATACACAGGCATTATGCAGCACATACAGCTACAAGGTGTTACTGTAATTGACATACACAGGCATTATGCAGCACATACAGATACAAGGTGTTGCTGTAATTGCCATACACAGGCATTATGCAGCACATACAGATACAAGGTGTTGCTGTAATTGACATACACAGGCATTATGCAGCACATACAGCTACAAGGTGTTATTGTAATTGCCATACACAGGCATTATGCGGCACATACAAGGTGTTGCTGTAATTGCCATACACAGGCATTATGCGGCACATACAGATACAAGGTGTTGCTGTAATTGCCATAAACAGGCATTATGCGGCACATACAGATACAAGGTGTTGCTGTAATTGCCATACACAGGCATTATGCAGCACATACAGATACAAGATGTTGCTGTAATTGCCATACACAGACATTATGCAGCACATACAGATACAAGGTGTTGCTGTAATTGCCACACACAGGCCATTATGCGGCCATACAGATACAAGGTGTTGCTGTAATTGCCATACACAGACATTATGCAGCACATACAGATACAAGGTGTTGCTGTAATTGCCATACACAGGCATTATGCAGCACATACAGCTACAAGGTGTTATTGTAATTGCCATACACAGGCATTATGCGGCACATACAGATACAAGGTGTTGCTGTAATTGACATACACATGCATTATGCAGCACATACAGCTACAAGGTGTTATTGTAATTGCCATACACAGGCATTATGCGGCACATACAGATACAAGGTGTTGCTGTAATTGCCATAAACAGGCATTATGCGGCACATACAGATACAAGGTGTTGCTGTAATTGCCATACACAGGCATTATGCGGCACATACAGATACAAGGTGTTGCTGTAATTGCCATACACAGACATTATGCAGCACATACAGATTCAAGGTGTTGCTGTAATTGCCATACACAGACATTATGCAGCACATACAGATTCAAGGTGTTGCTGTAATTGCCATACACAGGCATTATGCAGCACATACAGATACAAGGTGTTGCTGTAATTGCCATGCACAGGCTTTATGCAGCACATACAGATACAAGGTGTTGCTGTAATTGCCACACACAGGCATTACACTGACCAACACCTTGGAACGAGCATAAGCATACACTGACCATCACAGACCACAAGATTCTCCACTCTGCTCCCCGGAACCAGCATAAGCATACACTGACCAACACCCCGGAACAAGCATAAGGTAGCAAGATTTAAGAATGCCGTCGAACGCTATCCTCCAAAGAGCCCCAAGAATAATAATAATAATAATAATAATGAGGAGGAAGAGAGGAGCATGTCTTCCTTAGATGTTGCAGCAGCAGCAAATAGTTTGCGGTGAGGATAAGGATGGTGGACGCTGTGTTCTCGGAGTTTCTGATGATAAAGGATGCTCGTCGGAATATAAACGTCACTTACACAGACAATCTGCAAACCCGCGACAAGATGACAATCCAGGCGCAGCAGATTTGCAGAGCAATCATTTTTTTCCATCGTTTGGTGAGGACTGTCATGCCATTATTTATCTGTCGCCTTAAAAAATGGAGAATAAAAAACCATGAGTAAAGACGAAAATAAGACCAGAAACAGGAAGCGAAAAGGCAACAGTGACAAATATATAAAAAGAAGAGAACACAAAAAAGAAAAGCCAAGTATCTGTAAACACAAAGAGGGAAAAAAGCAGCAGTGACTTATAAAAAGACTAGAAGACAAAAAAGAAGAGACAAGTGTGACGTGCGTCATTTGCACTTGGGGTGCATGGACCCGGAGATGTATTTGAGAGGTGCAGGCCTAATGTTGTATATTACTTCCTTGCCCTCTCCTGTGGTGAGTGTTTGTGTAATCTGTGTTATGTAAGAATAATGTTATTTTCTATCTGTTGATATCTGCTGAATATTTGAGTCGTTTGTTAATCTGGTTTGTCAGGCAAACACTGCCCCATTATCTACTGTTTTTAGACTGTAATCTGTTTACCAATCACAATTGTATTGTCCTGTCTGTGTGGGAATGTTAACACAATGTTTATCTCACTGTCTGTACCAGGTCTGATTATGTTTTACCCTACCGAGAAGCACGCCGAAGAACCTTAACAAAATCACAACATGGGGAACTCACACCATTTTCTAGGGGAGGTTTGTACACTATATTGCCAAAAGTATTCGCTCACCCATCCAAATAATCAGGTGTTCCAATCACTTCCATGGCCACAGGTGTATAAAATCAAGCACCTAGGCATGCAGGCTGTTTTTACAAACATTTGTGAAAGAATGGGTCGCTCTCAGGAGCTCAGTGAATTCCAGCGTGGAGCTGTGATAGGATGCCACCTGTACAACAAATCCAGCCGTGAAATTTCCTCGCTCCTAAATATTCCACAGTCACCTGTCAGCTGTATTATGAGAACGTGGAAGTGTTTGGGAACGACAGCAACTCAGCCACGAAGTGGTAGGCCACGTAAACTGACGGAGCGGGGTCAGCGGATGCTGAGGCGCATAGTGCCAAGAGGTCGCCAACTTTCTGCAGAGTCAATCGCTACAGACCTCCAAACTTCATGTGGCCTTCAGATTAGCTCAAGAACAGTGTGCAGAGCTTCATGGAATGGGTTTCCATGGCCGAGCAGCTGCATCTAAGCCATACATCACCAAGTGCAATGCAAAGCGTCGGATGCAGAGGTGTAAAGCACGCCGCCACTGGACTCTAGAGCAGTGGAGACGCATTCTCTGGAGTGACGAATCGTGCTTCTCCATCTGGCAATCTGATGGCCGAGTCTGGGTTTGGCGGTTGCCAGGAGAACGGTACTTGTCTGACTGCATTGTGCCAAGTGTAAAGTTTGGTGGAGGGGGGATTATGGTGTGGGGTTGTTGTTCAGGAGCTGGGCTTGGCCCCTTAGTTCCAGTTAAAGGAACTCTGAATGCTTCAGCATACCAAGACATTTTGGACAATTCCATGCTCCCAACTTTGTGGGAACAGTTTGGAGGTGGCCCCTTCCTCTTCCAACATGACTGTGCACAAAGCAAGGTCCATAAAGACATGGATGACAGAGTCTGGTGTGGATGAACTTGACTGGTCTGCACAGAGTCCTGATCTCAACCCGATAGTCTCCTCTCTAATTCATCCCAAAGGTGTTCTGAGAGCCAGGCCTTCTCGTCCAACATCAGTGTGTGACCTCACAAATGCGCTTCTGGAAGAATGGTCAAAAATTCCCATAAACACACTCCTAAACCTTGTGGACAGCCTTCCCAGAAGAGTTGAAGCTGTTATAGCTGCAAAGGGTGGACCAACGTCATATTGAGCCCTATGGATTAGCAATGGGATGTCACTTAAGTTCATATGCGAGTCAAGGCGGATGAGCCAATACTTTTGGCAATATAGTGTATATGTAAATGACCCCTGTTCGACCACATAAATATCTGTGCGTGTTCCCAATCAAACGAGTTCCATTTTGACCCTGAAAACTCCAGATCTACACAGTCTCGTCTTATTTCTGGGGGATGCTAGCATGCTCTCTACGTGTCCCGGTCCTTAAGCTTCATCTGAGGACTGGAGAAAGGCACGAGGGTCTGCCTGGGGAGAACACACGGGGGTCCAGCAAGGAAGCGGCATTGACAGATGTGACCCTTTCTAAGTACTGAGATCTGTTACAAGTAAATATAAACACGAACAGAGAAAGCAACAGTGACGTATATACATAAAGAGAACACTGAAAAAAGATATGACGAGTATACAGAAACGCAAAGGGAAAAAGACACAGTTAAATATATAAAAATATAAGAGTACACAAAAAAGACAAGTAAGAATAAACATGAAGAGAGAAAACTAAGTGAAATATACTATATATATATATATATATATAAAAAAAGAGCACTAAATAAAAAGAAAAAGGTGAGTATCCATGAACACAACGAGAAAAAGCAATAGTAAAGTATATAAAAAGAAAAGAACACGAGAAGAAAAAGCGACAGTGAAACTTATAAAAAGATGAGAACAAAAACAAAACAAAAAACGAGTATCCATTAACAAGAAGAGAAAAAGCAACAGTGTAATATATAAAAAAATGAAAACCAAACAAAAAGACGAGTATCTACAAACCAGAAGAGAAAAAGCAAAAGTGAAATATATATAAAAGAAGAGAACACTAAAGAAAAAGAATAGATAAGTATCCAGAAATACGAGAAGTAAAAGCGACAGTGAAATACATAAAAAGATAAGAACGAAAATCAAACAAAAAGATGAGTATCTATAAACACGAAGAGAAGAAGCGACAGTGAAATATATATATAAGAGAACGATAAAAAAATAGAAAAGGTGAGCGTCCAGAAACAAGAAGAGAAAAAGTGACAGTTAAATGTATAAAAAAAGATCAAGAAATAAAAGAAATGGAAAGTAATAAATGAACAGAGATCTGTCAGTGATGACATCCCGCCACCTCCTGCGAGCAGCCATTCATCTCACTCTGCCTTCATTCTCAGGTCTCAGCACGCTGTGCGCGCTTTGTCGGTGGGAAAGGAAGCGAGAATCGGCATTGGAATACAACAATGTAGCGACGTGATCGTTACCGCGGTCACCTGCCTCTCAGGCGCCTTGCGTGACGCATTGATCATCTTCATTCAGGGGCTGGAGCGTGACCACCGGGCAGCCACAGGAAGCCACATCTCTGGACACCTTTATGATGATTATTATTATTATTCTCCCCATTAATACTTTACATTTTTTTAATACTTTTTCCAGCATTCAGTCTCAGCAGCGCATCATTGTTATCTGGCACCTTCCGCATTGTGATTCATCCCTATCAGATACAGCGACTCCATTGTTCAGGCCCATCAGCCGAGCGATTGAAATTCTGTTCTCATGCGGGCGGGGGGCAGGTGGGAGCACGGGATAAATGGGAATTACATAAAAAAAATACCAAGACATAAAATCAAAATCACTTAATTAGTTTATTAGGCCAAAATAATTAGATTGAAAGTGTAACTGATCTCAGTACTCAACTGGGTCACATCTGTTAATGCCGCTTCCTTGCCGGACCCCTGTGCTCTCCCCAGCAGGCTTTCGTGCCTTTCTCCAGTCCTTAGATGAAGCTTAAGGAACGGGACACGTAAAGAGCCTGCAGGCACCCCCAGAAATAAGACAAAGTGTAGATCTGGGAGCTTTTCTAGAACAGCAAAATCACTGAACACCTTTATTGAGCTACATATATACAGCCCCAGGGTAGTGTGGCAGCCAATAGAAAATAACACCCTGGTGTCATATAGCACAACATCATAATCCCTCCCCATGAAAATGTTGTGAGTTTCCCATGTTCTTAAATTCTGATGTTATTGTTCCTTCTCCTTCACAGCATTTTGGGACATAATTAGACTAGGACATATAATGAGATTCAACATTCCTAGACAAGACAGGACAATGACAGACATGGATGGTAGACAGGATTAAAGTCTAAGACATTAGATAATGGGGCAGTGTTTGCCTGACCGCTCAAACATACAACAGATTACACATCCCTGGGATGCTGGAAAAGGCTAAAATAACCCAACAATCCTATCACCAGATAGCAACAGCTACACATAGACAATAACATTACTCTAGGGCTACGGGGTGATCAGGAGGACTAAGTGAAAATGGTGTGCCTTACTGCAGTGTGTCACCCCCTCCTATTAGATTGTAAGCTCTTCTCCCTTTGTTCTAAGTGCATCTAACCTGTAGGTTAATTTGTTGTGTTTTGCCCTGCCTGTTGTACAGCGCTACAGAATCTGTTGGTTCTTTATAAATGCTGGTAATTGTAATAATGTGACTGGCGGGTCTGGCAACGCATTTCACATGATAACTTGTTGCGTTTCTCCTTTATTACCCGTGCTCCGTGCCTCGCGACGAGTCAGTATCACGACCTGTGCATTAATCTACAGAATAAACGGGCCTCCCTGTGCGATTGCCCCTGAAATTTCCAAAAACGTCTACAATCAAACAAAACAGAGAGTGAAAGTGCCTTTTTTTGCATGCGTAATGTTCCTTTGAATCGTCTCGGAGACGGGCGCGATGCAGCAGCTAAGTGCGCATCAAGGCCTCCCACTGAGATGTTTTATTTTTTATTACTTCTTTCAAATTTTTTTTTTTGCTCTAAAATGCTGTTTCTGACAAAACAAGCTCACGATTTTCCAGTGAAAGAGGGACATAATGTGTTTTTCCTGAGAAATATGACTCAGAAAATAATAACAGTTTTCGAGCAGAGTTCTAGGCGTTCGCAGGAAAACGTTTAAGGCGACTCCCAGATTATTTTCCCACTTATCGATGTTTTGCATTTATCGCTTTTTTTTAATGGCAATGCATTGTGGGTGTGGGGGAGGGGAGGGGTGAATTTTTTTGATTATCTCTCATCACAGCGATCAAATAAACAAAAACGGAGCCTCGTCTCCAGGCGTCTATTAATATGTTTCCCTCTTAAAGGGACATTCTTCACGGTGTGCGCGTTCCACCTTATCAGAGTGGTCACGCTGCTGCTAGCTCACTTTCCCCCCTCTGACTCATCTTGGAGGGCTAATTTAGCCATCCAGATGCAGGGGCTTAGCCCCGCCCATGCCCACAGCTCAGGTTTTCTGGACTTGGTGTACTTCCTGTACCAGCCCTATCCAAGTGAAGTGGTCAGGATGTGAGGAGTGGCCCCTCCCCCCAGCTTCACCAATCTGGTATTATCGCTATGTGAAGCAGAGGAGTTTCCTCCATCCACCCAGCAGTACCAACAGCCAGGATTTTGAATTTCCTGGCTGCCGGTCACTAGTGATGTCACACACAGAGAGCGGGCGACGTCACCCAGTGAGACCAATCGCTGTAGCGAGCGTTCTCAGAGAGGCAGCGATGGATCAGATCTGTGCATGCGCGTGCAGCTCCCATCCATCGCTCTGCGCAGGCGCTATGGAACTTGTGTACGTAAAGTGTGTGAGTCCCGTAGCTCTGCACAGTATGTGGCTCCTACACTACACAAGTCCCCTGTGTGTCCTACACAGTCCCATGAGTTATCGATGGAAAGGCCAGAGTCTGGCTGTGATTGGCTGAGAATTCTCTGGGTGTGACGTATTATCAGTGGTAACTGAAGGGCGATTCCGATCATGTTGCAAGTGGTTCACCGCGCAACTTGTAGATCGTTTTCTTGTCCCAGGACACACTTGCCATGCCTGGGATCTGGGGCGGATTGACAGCTCTTGGGGCTCCCAAGAAAAAGGAGGTCAGGGTCCCCCCCCATTGTGAATGCTCACATGCGACTCGAGCCACAACCACATGCAAGCATCGCCCATATGTACAGAATTTATTACAAAATTTTAAAATGGCCACCACCACGCTGCAGCAGCCATCACTCACTCCATGCAGTTCCGACTTCACCATGGAAAGACACCGGCAGCACACGCGGAAAGCCGCTGAGCACTTTCCAGGTTTAAAGATGGCAATCGCCATGTGCAGAGGCCATCACCGCAAAATACAAACGGTCAGTGGCAGCTCTAGGAGCCATAAGCATGGGGGGGGGAGGGGGACAAAAGGCTCCATTCTGGAAATTGGTGGCAGAAAGAGACACAAAACATGAATTCAGGGAGTTACAGGAATTACGCACAATACAATTATTAAATACAACTGCATTAAATCAACAAAAGTAGTAAAAATTATGATCAGATTAGTATATTGATATATTGATACATTACACACTGACAGAGACACTGACAGACACAGAGAGGCTTTGACAAACACACTGAAAGAGACACTGACAGATACAGAGAGGCTCCGAAAAACACACTGACAGAGACACTGACAGGCACAGAGAGGCTCTGACAAACACACTGACAGAGACACTGACAGACACAGAGAGGCTCTGACAAACACACTGACAGACACAGAGAGGCCCTGACAAACACACTGAAAGAGACACTGGCAGACACAGAGAGCCTCTGACAAACACACTGACAGAGACACTGACAGACACAGAGTGCCACTGACAAAAACACTGACAGAGACACCAGCAAAGGCAGAGAAGCACTGACAAAAACACTGACAGAGACACTGGCAGACACAGAGAGGCTCTGACAAACACACTGACAGAGACACTGACAGACACAGAGAGGCTCTGACAAACACACTGACAGAGACACTGACAGACACAGAGAGGCTCTGACAAACACACTGACAGACACAGAGAGGCCCTGACAAACACACTGAAAGAGACACTGGCAGACACAGAGAGCCTCTGACAAACACACTGACAGAGACACTGACAGACACAGAGTGCCACTGACAAAAACACTGACAGAGACACCAGCAAAGGCAGAGAAGCACTAACAAAAACACTGACAGAGACACTGGCAGACACAGAGAGGTTCTGACAAACATACTGACAGAGACACTGGCAAAGGCAGAGAAGCACTGACAAGCACACTGACAGAGACACTGGCAAAGGCAGAGAGGCACTGACAAGCACACTGACAGAGACACTGGCAAAGGCAGAGAAGCACCGACAAGCACACTGACAGAGACACTGGCAAAGGCAGAGAAGCACTGACAAGCACACTGACAGAGACACTGGCAAAGGCAGAGAGATACTGACAGAAACAGAGACAGACATGGGACACACACAGCCACAGACAGACACTTAAACACACTGACAAAAACACAAAGACATAAAAACATTGAAAGAGACATGGAATGAAACGGAGATAGACATGGGACAGACATGAGACAGGCACAGAGAGGCTCCGACAAGCACACTGACAGAGACACTGGCACAAAACAAAAACATACATGGGACAGTCACATACAGACACCTAAAAACACTCACAAAGAGAAAGACACTGAAAGACAGGAAGACATTGACAGAGACACTGACAAAGGCACTGACAGTAACAGAGACAGTCCTGGAACAGACACAGTCACTGACAAACACTAAAACACACCGACAAAGACACTGAAAGGCATAAATACATTGATAGAGACACTGGCAAAAACACACACAATGACAAAAACAGAGGGACACTCAGAAACAGACAAAGTTATTGACAGACACTCAGACACAGACTGACAAAGAGACTGAAAAACACAAATACAATGACAGAGACTGATAAACGTACAGATACACAGACAGACATACGGTCAGGGGGCACAAACATGCGCAGTAACAAACATAAAAGCTCACCCAGTCATTGGAAGGCACACACAGTCTGAAAGACACTGACAGGAACACAGAACATAACGAAGTCAATGACAGATACACTGACAATGACACCAACATTGACAAAAACACAGGGACACTCAAAGAAATAGGCAAAGGGATTAACAGACGCCGAGACACAAACAATCTCAATGAGACCGAAAAACGCAAATACACCGACAGAGACGCACAGACGGACATGCTGAGAGGCGCAGACATGGACAGAAATGTGGGCATTAAAGCTCACACAGACACCGAGAGTCAGACAAACAACCTGAAAGAGACAGACTGAGGGACACAGAAAATGACAAAGTCATTGACAGAGACACTGGCATGGACGCTGACCGGGACACAGACACGCAAAGAGCAGTGTTGCTGTGCTGCAAATGAGGACGGGAGCTCAGAGTCTGGGGTTCTCTCAAGCAACAGGCCGCTCCAAATCTGGCTGCTGATACTATTGCCCCTTGATGTCTATCAGGGATGATGTGTGGCCCCACACGATGATGTGTGGACACACCTGGCCAAGCCTTTGGGGACCCTCATGGTACACCCCCTCCAAGACCAGGGCCCTAGGAGCCCTCTTGCCCTAATGATCAGTCTGGGATAAGATGACCCGGTGACTGGGGATTCAGCACTTGATAATGTATCCACTTGTGGAGTTTCCTGTATCTCCTGATCACCAATATTATTACGATGATGTGAACACGGCGGAGAACGGAGCAGCAGGTGCGGTGCGGATCAGCGCTTAATGTTGTGCGCTTCATCGAGATACCTTTATAAATGTCCTGACTGAGTCCTAATTCATAAATGCACAAATAAAAAGAAAAAAAAAAAGCGCCTCTGCGGCGCATCCTAATTTCCCTATGAATGGTAGCATGGGTCGTGCGCAGGGATGCTGTTGCTATGACGTCTCCATGGTGATTCTATTATTGGAAGGAGCAGACAGAGCTCATCCGATACACTTTCCAGTGTCTCTCGCACAGGACGATACAAAAGGATGGATGAAGGATCCGCGTAAAGGATTTTATATTGTATGTTCTGGGTTTTTACTCTTTGGGGACTTTTTAAAGATCAGTTCCAGGTCATGGAGCAGTGAGAAGCTCACACAGTAACAATGTGGCATCCTCCCCTGCCAATCACTCAGCCTGCAATCCAGCATCAGCGTTTAATAGATTTTTATATATACTTGTTTATTGTTCAGCTGTTTTCAGCCTTGCTGCGTCTACAAGCCCCGCCCATGCTAATGACATCACAAGGCGAACGGGATCTACCTCTACATACATAACATAGGGCGCAATTCCAAGGTTGTCTCGACGCTCAACGTTCAAGACGCAAAACATACACACGTCCTATTCCAGCCTTGCCGTTAAAGCTGTGCTTCCGACCTTAGCGTTTCGCTCTTGCGTTCCTTACTGTACTTGGCGTCTCCTATACTAACGCGCGAGTCGTTAAGAAACGCGAGAAAAGAGTCCTATTTCAAGGTGCTGAATAAACGTAACGTCTCGGTGCAAACCCGGGAAATGTAACCGCTCCTAAAAGCTGGTGTGACGCTTATACCAACACGTAAACCCTGGTGTAACGTCCCTGAGCAGGTGAAGTCTATGGAGCTGTTACGACTCTGGTTACGTTTACCCAGGACTGAAATACACACACACAGGGGGTTAATGAATGTTAGCAGCGTGCGCAGCCACTTTCAGCAGCGCCAGCCGGTAATGTCACTGCTCCACACACTGCATAACGTCTCGCTGAGAGATTTTAACATCTCCAGCCGACTTTAGCGTCTTGCTTGGAATACGGACGTTAAAGGTGAGGTGCTAATGGTTAACGGCCGGGGCGCGATTTTTCCGTTAGCGCCTGACTTTTAATGTCAACCATGGAATAGGATCCTTAATGTATGCGGCGTCCTGTATCATGTGACAGCTTTTAAGTAACAGATATGGGGCTTGGTTTAACAGAGCGAGATCACTAAAATTTACCGGATTTATGGGTGAAATGCTTCCATTTTTTTGTTTCGGCATAGTTAGGGTTCACCGGCACGTCCCGTGAAATCTCGGCTCAGTTGCCAGCGCATGCTCCTGTAACGGAAATATCAGCTGTAGCCATTCAGTGCAGATTGTTCAGTTTGTTGGATATTTTCCAGCCTTTGTACCTGTGTGTCTGTGTGTGTGTGTGTGTGTGTGTGTGTGGAGGAGGTTTGTGCGCTCGCTGTTACCCTGCAGTTCTCTAGTTTGCGTTGAATCCATTGAGTTGATTTATCTGTGAAACATCACGAGGTGCAGTGACCTAAACAAGCTGGGTCCCCTCGTACCCCCTATTATCCCAGAAGCACCAACTTATCCACTCTCACGTGATCTCCCGCCTGGACTACTGCAACAACCTCCTGACTGGCCTTCCTATCTCCCGCAGTCCATCCTAAACACATCAGCCAGACTTACCTCACTAATCACCAGATACACCCCAACCCGCTCCCTAAGATCCAACAATGACCTGCTCCTGGCGTCCTCCACCATTACCTCTTCACATGTCAGACTGCAGGACTTTTCTCGTGCGGCGCTGACCCTATGGAACGCGCTTCCTCGCAATATCACACTGTCCCCAAATCTGGCTTCATTTAAACGCTCCCTAAAGACCCTTCTGTATAGGGAAGCCGTCCACCCCCCTCCGTAACAAGACATCCGACCGACCCAAAAACAGACCTCACCTGCATTAACTCGTCACTGCACCCCCCCTCCTGTTTCTCACCCATCTAGACTGTAAGTTCCCACGGGAATTTGTTGTAGAATTGTCCGTTCTTTTCCCAGTGCACCTTTGTACAGCGCTGCGGAATATGTTGGCACTTAATAGCAAAAAGCATCTATCGCTGCGCCCCGTCCCTCCACACACGGGAAAGATCCATCACTGAGTATCTCTCACGATAGATTTCTATCTGTGTTTTATTCGGCGTTTGAGCAGCTGGAAGCTTTCACAGCACTGGAACCTCTTTAATGTCATCTTAACAAATCGCCTGCATTTAAATCTCCATCACTTCCACCAGAAATCCTTTTATACATTATTTGTCTTTCTCTCTATAAGCTGCAGGACGCCAGCGCTAAACCCACAGCTTCTCTTTGATGATGTCTGTTGGGGATTATTCACTAAATGGAGAACTACGTCAGAACATTAGAAGATGTTATGAGTTGAAGAATTAGCGAAATCTGAGACATTATCAAAACTAGGGCTTTTAGAGAAAATGTTGCAATTGCTTTGTATCACACAGTCCACAGCAATAAAACTCACAGTAATGTGCAGTGTGTGTATGAGTGTATCACAGAGCTCCACAGCAATAAAACTCACAGTAATCTGTGGTGTGTATGAGTGTATCCCAGAGCTCGACAGCAATAAAACTCATGGTAATGTGTGGTATGTATCAGCGTATCACAGAGCTCCACAGCAATAAAACTCACAGCAATGTGCGTGCGGTGTGTATGAGCGAATCACAGAGCTTCACAGCAATAAAACTCACAGCATTCAGACTGGGTTTTTTGCCTTCTTTTGGATCAACAGCAGTAGGTTATGTGGGAGAGGCTGAACCCGATGGACGCATGTCTTTTTTCAGCCTATATAACTATGTAACTATGTAACTATGTAACAGTAATGTGCAGTGTATATGAGCGTATCACAGAGCTCCACAGCAATAAAACCCCCAGTAATGTGCAGTGTGTATAAGCGTATCACAGAGCTCCACAGCAATAAAACCCCCAGTAATGTGCGGTGTGTATGAGCGTATCACAGAGCTTCACAGCAATAAAACTCACAGTAATGTGCGGTGTGTATGAGCGTATCACAGAGCGCCACAGCAATAAAACTCACAGTAATGTGCGGTGTGTATGAGCGTATCACAGAGCTCCACAGCAATAAAACTCACAGTAATAATTAAGGCTGTGCAATATGGACAAAATAATCATATTCAGATCTAGGTAATTGTTTTTGCTTTTTCAAACATGCTACATACATTCTAAATGTATTCAGTATTCAGCACAT
Organism: Leptobrachium leishanense; assembly: GCA_009667805.1. Lineage (NCBI taxonomy): Eukaryota > Metazoa > Chordata > Amphibia > Anura > Megophryidae > Leptobrachium > Leptobrachium leishanense. The sequence continues at coordinate 82,110 of RXON01001436.1, read as the reverse complement.
GGATATACTGCCCCAGCACATGGATACAGCCCCAGCTCATGGATATACTGCCCCAGCTCATGGATACTGCCCCAGCACATGGATACTGCCCCAGCTCATGGATATACTGCCCCAGCACATGGATACTGCCCCAGCACATGGATACTGCCCCAGCTCATGGATATACTGCCCCAGCTCATGGATATATTGCCCCAGCTCATAGATACTGCCCCAGCACATGGATATACTGCCCCAGCTCATGGATATACTGCCCCAGCACATGGATATACTGCCCCAGCTCATGGATATACTGCCCCAGCACATGGATATACTGCCCCAGCTCATGGATATACTGCCCCAGCACATGGATATACTGCCCCAGTACATGGAAATACTGCCCCAGCTCATGGATATTGCCCCAGCACATGGATATACTGCCCCAGCTCATGGATATACTGCCCCAGTACATGGAAATACTGCCCCAGCTCATGGATATTGCCCCAGCACATGGATATACTGCCCCAGCTCATGGATATACTGCCCCAGCACATGGATATACTGCCCCAGCTCATGGATATACTGCCCCAGCACATGGATATACTGCCCCAGCTCATGGATATACTGCCCCAGCTCATGGATATACTGCCCCAGCTCATGGATATACTGCCCCAGCTCATGGATATACTGCCCCAGCTCATGGATATACTGCCCCAGCTCATGGATACACTGCCCCAGCACATGAATATACTGCCCCAGCTCATGGATATACTGCCCCAGCTCATGGATATACTGCCCCAGCACATGGATATTGCCCCAGCACATGGATATACTGCCCCAGCACATGGATATTGCCCCAGCTCATGGATATTGCCCCAGCACATGGATATTGCCCCAGCTCATGGATACTGCCCCAGCACATGGATACTGCCCCAGCACATGGATATACTGCCCCAGCTCATGGATATACTGCCCCAGCTCATGGATATACTGCCCCAGCTCATGGATATACTGCCCCAGCACATGGATACTGCCACAGCTCATGGATTTGCCCCAGCACATGGATACTGCCCCAGCACATGAATATACTGCCGCAGCACATGGATACTGCCCCAGCTCACCTCTTTGCACCACGTGTTCGGCTCCCTGTGAGCTTCTGGCGGCATGGAGCTTGGGCGCTCGTCTGGGGGAAGTACGTGATGAGCCGCGAGAACGCTAATTTACACGTGGTTCCCCCTGCGAGCGCCCAAAGCTCCATGTGCTGCCGGAAGCTTACAGGGAGCCGAACACGTTAATTTCCGCAGCCCTAAAATGAATAGATGAAATCACAGCCTTATGCGGTTTAGAAATCGCATGTGCTTAAATCGCGATTTTTTTTTTGTGATTGCGATTAATTGCACAGCCCTAATAATAATGATACATCATCACAATATTCCAGTATTTTTAACCAAATGTATAAAATGAAAGCCGCGGGTGCAGGTTTCTCTTTCAGACGTCACTATGGAATATGAATCCTGAGTTACGCAGTGATGGAGCTGCAGGAAGCAGCAGATTTATTGACACAAATGCAATTAAAGCACAAGGCAATATTAAACACAAGCCGCGGCGCAGATTGAGGCTCACAGAGTGCTGCGTTAGGACCTATGGGATGCTCAGACCATTCAATGTGCTCATTATTAATATGCTTTAATCCGGAATTTATTAGACTGTCGCGGAACCTGGAGACTCGGTGATTGTGTTCATGGCTGAAGGACAGGCGGATAATCTCGAGGTGCACGTGGCTGTCAGCGTCGCACACTAGCTTTGATTTTTCTTACTGTTTTTAACATTGTGACAATTTTTTTTATAAACTAATAAAAATCTCAGACTGAAGCTTCATTAAAATGAACGGGACGCGCTGCTCATCCTGGCCAGTGTATCGTTTTAAAGTGGTCAGGATGTGAGGAGTGCCGCCTTCTCCCCCTCCCCCACAGCTCCCCATATTTTCTGAAATTGAAGGGTGAAGCAGAGGAGTTTCCTCCACCCACCCAGCGTCACCAGTAGCCAGAATTTTGAATTTCCCGGCTGCTGGTCACCAGATTGGCCACTAGTGATGTCACACACAGAAAGCGGGCGACATCACCCTGTGAGACCAATCACTGTAGCGAGCGTTCCCAGAGAGGCAGCGATGGACCAGATCTGTGCATGCGCGTGCAGCTCCGACCCATCGCTCTGTGCAGGCGCTATGGAACTTGTGTACATAAAGTGTGCGAGTCCCGTAGCGCTGCGCAATGTGCGGCTCCTACACTACATAAGTTGTATAGGAGCACAAACTGCACAGAAAAGCTTCAGGGACTACCGGGTTCAGGAAGAGGAGGAGCAGTGCGCAGCGAGGGGAAGAAAATCTCCAATAAATAAATAAAAATATTGTTCAGAGGCCGGCAGCAGGATCTGCCCAATAATGTAAGGGCAGAAAAAGGGAATTCTATCTATATAATACAGTGTAGTTTGAGGCGATAATACGGGATTTTAAAAAACATATATACGTATCTTCTTGATAAGCGCAATAAAAATTGCTATCAGGATCTCGGTGTCTCTCATGGATCAGCAGACCATATTTTGGTACATAAAACAAAATATAAAAATACACAATGGTGAAGTATATCAAATATATACTATAAATAAAATGCAATGAATGAAGTTTCACTCACAAACATAGAGCCTAGCCGAGCGCGTCCATAGCACAGGGGAAGCACTTGGCAGCCAAGTGGTTAAAAAAAAAACTGAAAAAAGGTTTCGCAAAAAAAATCCTGAGAAATGCCTAAAAGATCCTAAAAAAACTATAAATAAAGAGACTCTTTACTGCAGATTATTATAATCAACGGTTTATTAGATATTGGATTAAAACGGGAATATTTTTAACATTGAAGCCTATGGGATTCTCCTGAATAAACCTGTCGAATGAAACATGCTGCATCACTATCTCTTCAACCAACCAAAGGCCGGCATTGGAAGTGAGTTAACACAACATGTTGGGTGTCCTGGTCTGGAGGAACCATGAGTGGCATTATTTGCTCTGTGTTGGCGTACACTGGCATTTGAGTAGAGCCAGGGCTGGATTTTCAGCTCGGGACTCGAGCCTGTAGGCCCAGAAATGTGGAGCGCCACCCACCCACCCACACACAAGGATTGGAAACGTGCCAAAATGACTTTTAGATTTTCGTTTTGGGGCAAACTAAAAATATTTAAAAAAACATATTAAAAAAACTGAAAGTTTCTCTCTGCGTCAAATCAAAAGAAGGAGCAGAATCTGTTGCGTTAGTTGAGTTAGTGCAGTGGCATTGTTTGTTTTATATGTAAAATCATATATTGCCTCTGTCACAGAACAGAGAAAAAATACATTTTGCATTTACTTTACTCCAATGTTTTTAATTTTACACATTATGTGGTCATGTTTGGTATCATTAGACCAGACTCTGACCTTTCCAGTGACACCTCACTTAACCTTGCCACGGTCAAGGTTGTAAATGAAACAATGCGTTGCATCATCAGCTCTGCACTTGCTGGCAGTGTGGGAAATGGGAAGGTGAGTTAGCGCAGCATCACTGTGCACTTTATAATTGTAAAGTGAATAATAGCGCTGCGTTAGAAATAAAAGAGAAAAATAATATTTTATCTGTGGTTTTATTTTTACATAAATTATTTTACATAACAAATTATGTTTGGTTTCACTGGAAAGGCCATAATCTGGTCAAGCCAATGATACCTCATGTGTCCCTCTAGCTCTTAGGGTTCCTGAGATACAATGTCCTAAATGATTGTAAATTGTAAAAAGAAAAACTTTTTTTTAGAAAGTATGTGCCCTCTTGTGGCAGGCGCCTGTAGGCACATGCCTACTCTGCCTATTTATAATTCCGGCCCTGATTAGAGCCCATAAATAAGTATGCCTATAGGTGGCATCCTCTGCTACATAGACATAGGCTGGCATGGGAGTAATACTTAGGTGCCCTAGTCTGGAATAACCATGGATGACATTACTTGCTCTTTGGCATTAGAGAAGAGCCCACGCATGATAAGTACGCCTATAGGTGGTATCCTCCACTTTCGTTAGCTGGTTTGGTGACTGCATTTTTGGTGCAATATGGCGACCAATCGGTGAATAGTGACTGCGCCGTATTTTCACCGAGATGGAATCACCTTATTGTGGCGAAATGCGTCAAAATGAGAAACGCAAAAACTGTGCTCAATTTCGGTGCTTTGTGAATAATCCTCTAAGTCTGGGCTGCCAAACTCTGGCCTCCCCGATGTATCTGAACTACAATTCCCATGATTCCCTGGCCATCTATTGCATTGAAGGAATTCTGGAAATTGTAGACATCAATATCTGGTGGGCCGTGAGTTTGAAAGCCCTGATCCAAGTGAAGCAGGAAATCCTGGCCGCGTAACCCGTGAAGCACCAGATTCTGAGTCTAGTCAATCTTCTAATAATTTATGTTAAACGCAGGAATCGCATGCTCGCCTGATAAACGACTTTCCGCTAAAAGAATTCGTCCAATGGTGCGTTTCACAGGAGCGGAACAGAGACGGGACATTAAGCCGCCGCCTGTCAGGAGGAAGAAGGCGCCGTTTGCAATTATGTTTCTTTTTTTCCGACTCGCTTGGAAATCCAACAAAGAGCGGAGAACACATTGTGATATGCGGATGAGAGCGGGGCGCGCGCTCCGCCAGGTTCCGGGAGACGTCGGCGATGTCAGAGCTTCATTATAATAATGATTTCCAGCGCACGTCCGCGCGGCGCTTTCTGAGCTTCAGGAATCACCGACAATGCTTGAATTAGAATCTTTTTATCTCCCCCGTCTGAAGGCGCTCTGTGATTGCGCCGGCGGTTACTTTGAAGCCTGTTTACACACCAGTAACTTTGGGGCGTATTCGCATGTTGGGAAATCGGGGAGCATTAACAAGGAACATAGGAAAAAATTTAAAAATAAATGCCGACTTGGCTCGATGTGAAAAGCATATTGGCTGTTTAGGCTTAAAAATTGCAATTTCATGAAAAACTCAGAAATTCTACTTTTTTTTACCCAATCTTTAGCAAAAATCAAACATATCCGTTTGAGCAGGGCTGGATTTATAATTAAGCAAAGTAGGCATGTGCCTACAGATAGCTACCACAGGGGGGCGTCTTGATCTGTAAAAAACAGAAAACATTATTATTATTATTATTATTATTATTTTTAAAGTTTATTATTTTACACAGAAAGGTGCCCTCCTGTGATCTTGTGGTGAACACCGCACAAAATGTAAAAGTAAAAAAAATAATTAGGAAGCTAAAAATAATGTATAATGTATATTTAATTTTAAAAAATTTATTTTTTTATTTTCTCTTTTTTTCACCTCCAATTATTTATAATATTTTTTCCCCAAAGAAAGGCACGCCTGTGGTGGGTAACGCTCTCTATAAAAGTAAAATAAATATCTGTAAAAAAATATATATATTTAGTTTTTTCTGCACATTTTCTTTTTTTAAAGTTGTAATATATCCTATGGGGAATTTGCAGAAAACAGAAATATCACTGGGTGAAATGTTGTAACCTCTAGATGGCGTCCCTCATCTAGCACAATTTCACACAGGGTCTGCATTATCCGCATACAGGCAGAAATGGCCTTTGTGTCAGTAAATGTGCTTCAGACAGATAATAACATGGTAAGATCTCCTGCTTATGGGGATTTGTAGTGATTAGAATGCGATTATTAGCAATGCAATATCTGTATGTGCTGCATAATGTCTGTGTATGGCAATTACAGCAACACCTTGTATCTGTATGTGCTGCATAATGCCTGTGTATGGCAATTACAGCAACACCTTGTATCTGTATGTGCTGCATAATGTCTGTGTATGACAATTACAGCAACACCTTGTATCTGTATGTGCTGCATAATGTCTGTGTATGGCAATTACAGCAACACCTTGTATCTGTAAGTGCCGCATAATGCCTGTGTATGACAATTACAGAAACACCTTGTATCTGTATGTGCTGCATAATCCCTGTGTATGGCAATTACAGCAACACCTTGTATCTGTATGTGCTGCATAATGTCTGTGTATTGCAATTACAGCAACACCTTGTATCTGTAAGTGCCGCAAAATGCCTGTGTATGACAATTACAGAAACACCTTGTATCTGTATGTGCTGCATAATGCCTGTGTATGGCAATTACAGCAACACCTTGTATCTGTATGTGCCGCATAATGCCTGTGTATGACAATTACAGTAACACCTTGTATCTGTATGTGCCGCATAATGCCTGTGTATGACAATTACAGCAACACCTTGTATCTGTATGTGCTGCATAATGCCTGTGTATGGCAATTACAGCAACACCTTGTGTCTGTATGTGCTGCATAATATCTGTGTATGGCAATTACAGCAACACCTTGTATCTGTAAGTGCCGCATAATGCCTGTGTATGACAATTACAGAAACACCTTGTGTCTGTATGTGCTGCATAATGTCTGTGTATGGCAATTACAGCAACACCTTGTATCTGTAAGTGCCGCATAATGCCTGTGTATGACAATTACAGAAACACCTTGTATCTGTAAGTGCTGCATAATGCCTGTGTATGGCAATTACAGCAACACCTTTGTCTGTATGTGCTGCATAATGTCTGTGTATGGCAATTACAGCAACACCTTGTATCTGTAAGTGCCGCATAATGCCTGTGTATGACAATTACAGAAACACCGTGTATCTGTATGTGCTGCATAATGCCTGTGTATGGCATTTACAGCAACACCTTGTATCTGTATGTGCTGCATAATGCCTGTGTATGGCAATTACAGCAACACCTTGTATCTGTATGTGCCGCATAATGCCTGTGTATGACAATTACAGTAACACCTTGTATCTGTATGTGCCGCATAATGCCTGTGTATGACAATTACAGCAACACCTTGTATCTGTATGGGCTGCATAATGCCTGTGTATGGTAATTACACCGACATCTTGTATCTGTATGTGCTGCATAATGCCTGTGTATGGCAATTACAGCAACACCTGGTATCTGTATGTGCTGCATAATGCCCGTGTATGGCAATTACAGCAACACCTTGTATCTGTATGTGCAGCATAATGCCTGTGTATGGCAATAACAGCGACACCTTGTATCTGTATGTGCTGCATAATGCCTGGGTATGGCAATTACAGCAACACCTTGTATCTGTATGTGCTGCATAATGCCTGTGTATGGTAATTACACCGACATCTTGTATTTGTATGTGCTGCATAATGCCTGTGTATGGCAATTACAGCAACACCTTGTATCTGTATGTGCTGCATAATGCCTGTGTATGGCAATAACAGCGACACCTTGTATCTGTATGTGCTTCATAATGCCTGTGTATGGCAATTACAGCAACACCTTGTATCTGTATGTGCTGCATAATGCCTGTGTATGGCAATTACAGCAACACCTTGTATATGTATGTGCTGCATAATGCCTGTGTATGGCAATTAAAGCAACACCTTGTATCTGTATGTGCTGCATAATGCCTGGGTATGGCAATTACAGCAACACCTTGTATCTGTATGTGCTGCATAATGCCTGTGTATGGTAATTACACCGACTTCTTGTATCTGTATGTGCTGCATAATGCCTGGGTATGGCAATTACAGCAACACCTTGTATCTGTATGTGCTGCATAATGCCTGTGTGTGGCAATTACAGCAACACCTTGTATCTGTATGTGCCGCATAATGCCTGTTTATGGTAATTACAGCAACACCTGGTATCTGTATGTGCTGCATAATGCCTGTGTATGGCAATTACAGCAACACCTTGTATCTGTATGTGCTGCATAATGCCTGTGTATCAGGGACGTGCACTCAGGGGTGGCAGGGGAGGCTCCACCTTCCCTGTCATGCCAGTAAATTAATGAGCTCATTGTGTGTATTGTAATGACATGTGATGTGTGTGTATGTACATTTAAACTGTAAATAAATTGTTATTTATACTCATGCTCACCTCTCCTCGCTCCCTCGTTGTGCTTTGTTTCTTCTCTGTCCGCTTTTTTTTTCTCCTGCAGCTTTCACTTTCTCAGTTTCCCGGCTGCTGTGTGTGTGTGTGTAATACACTACACAGACAGCAGGGGCAGCACTGAGCCAGCCTAGGCTACGCAATTTACGCAGCCCAACGCTACGCTAATTGCAGAGCTCAGGCTGGTAGCAGGCAAGCTCGTCATTGCCTCCAGGCAATGACAGCAAATGAAGCTTGAGCCAATGGGAAAGCTCCATTGTCTCAAGCAAGTTTTTTTTTTTTTTTAAAAACCCACCATGTGAGGCAGTGCTCCCATGGTTTGATTGACGCAGGACAGTCATGTGACTGTCCTCCTCAATCGTGGGGGGCGGGCAGGGAGATCACAGCAGTGTGACTGTGACAAACCCCCTCCAGAAAGTGCTGAGCGCATGTGTGTGTGATAAACACGGCACACATGCGCTCAGCACAGAGGGAGGGGGGGGGGGGTTGTCACAGTCACACACTCTCAAGTTCCAGCAGCTCCTCCTACATCACCTGACCTCGTGCCAGCACCACAGAGACACGTGGGACAGGAAGCAGCCGACCTCTTCTCTCTTGGACAGCACAGCCAGTGAGGAGCTGTCTCAGGTAAGTAAGGAGCCCTCCCCTGCACGAACCCTGTGACTCTGCTGGGGCAAATCCATGAGCTGGGGCAAATCCATGTGCTGGGGCAAATCCATGAGCTGGGGCAAATCCATGTGCTGGGGCAAATCCATGTGCTGGGGCAAATCCACGTGCTGGGGCAAATCCACGAGCTGGGGCATATCCATGTGCTGGGGCATATCCATGTGCTGGGGCATATCCATGAGCTGGGGCATATCCATGTGCTGGGGCAAATCCATGTGCTGCTGGGGCATATCCATGAGCTGGGGCAATATCAATGAGAGGAGCTGGGGCAGTATATCCATGAAAGGAGCTGGGGCAATATCCATGAGAAGAGCTGGGGCAGTATATCCATGAAAGGAGCTGGGGCAATATCCATGAAAGGAGCTGGGGCAAAATCCATGAGAGGAGCTGGGGCAATATCCATGAGAGCTGGGGCAATATCCTGTGTATATCTAGCTCTGATACAAGCCAGTGCCTCACCAGCCACTGACCTCACCGCACGTCACTGCTGTGTATGGTAATTACACCGACATCTTGTATCTGTATGTGCTGCATAATGCCTGTGTATGGCAATTACAGCAACACCTGGTATCTGTATGTGCTGCATAATGCCTGTGTATGGCAATTACAGCAACACCTTGTATCTGTATGTGCTGCATAATGCCTGGGTATGGCAATTACAGCAACACCTTGTATCTGTATGTGCTGCATAATGCCTGTGTATGGCAATTACAGCAACACCTTGTATCTGTATGTGCTGCATAATGCCTGTGTATGGCAATTACAGCGACACCTTGTATCTGTATGTGCTACATAATGCCTGGGTATGGCAATTACAGCAACACCTTGTATCTGTATGTGCTGCATAATGCCTGTGTATGGCAATTACAGCGACACCTTGTATCTGTATGTGCTGCATAATGCCTGTGTATGGTAATTACACCGACATCTTGTATCTGTATGTGCTGCATAATGCCTGGGTATGGTAATTTCAGCAACACCTGGTATCTGTATGTGCTGCATAATGCCTGTGTGTGGCAATTACAGCAACACCTTGTATCTGTATGTGCCGCATAATGCCTGTGTGTGGCAATTACAGCAACACCCTGTATCTGTATGTGCCGCATAATGCCTGTGTATGGTAATTACAGCAACACCTTGTATCTGTATGTGCTGCATAATGCCTGTGTGTGGCAATTACAGCAACACCTTGTATCTGTACTCTACAGGGATTTACACTCATTTTTATAACCCCTGAATCATATCCCTGTACAGCAGCGACTGACCCCACAGCTCTCCCTGTATTCTGACAAATCCCTGGCTGCTGGAAGGGAGCTGTAATGTTTGTTGAACCTTATGTTATAGTAAGGTTGGGGGGGAAAACTAACAGGGTAATTCAAAGAGAATCGAAATGTCACCGCACATTCGGTGACTTTTCGTTCTCTTCAATTCGGTTCGATTTGCCGATCCCATTTCGGCCACTCTGCGGTTTATTCAGCAAACAACACAGGGTCCCCGAATTGCAGGGAAAGGTCGCAGCAAATCCGCCGAAAACTAACAGCAAAACCCGGCGAATGCACGCCGAAAACCCGCAAGAAACATCTGGATTAACCCACCAAAAATCATGGAAAAACACGAGCAGGAGCCGATCACACACAGTGCAGCCGCCGGAAAAAGCCGACACCGCAGACGAGTGAAGTGAATATATTAGAAACACCGTTTGTATGAAGGTTTGAAAAGTGAAACGCTGTTTGCAAAGAAACTACTGAGCGAAAATGTCTGAAATTTACATATAAAATCCAATGAATGATAATAAAAAGGGCTGTTACAGAAAAAATAAGTAAAGTGAAATTTTTTTTAAAAAGAAATCCCGAAAAAATACTTAAAATATCCTAAAAAATCTATAAATAAAGAGACTTTTTGCTGCAGAATTTTATAATGAACGGTTTATTAGATATTGAATTAAAACGGGAATATTTTTAACATTGAAGCCTATGGGATTCTCCTGAATAAATTTGCCGAATGAAACCACCGAATGGCAGGGCATTTCGGGAACCTTTCACTGCTGGTTTGTGTTCTCTGAATAGCCGAAGCAGTGCTTTTTCATGGCGATTCACTGCCCTCGAACAGGGACCGAACAGGCACCGTATATGCAGGCAATTCGCCAGGATTTGGCGAATTGCCTGCTCTCTGGATAGCCGAATGGCCAGGAAAGGTAACCGACGCTGATTTTCAGCGTTTGGTTACCTTTCTCAAGCCATTCCGATCTCTTTGAATAACCCTGTAAATTTAGATTTTCAATGCTTTTACTTGCTTGGCAGTGAAAGGGTTAGATTTATTCTTCAAACCCTATCAGTTGTTATTGAGATACATGTATGTCCCCCACAGAGAAAGAAGTGGGGGTTTCATGTGAAATACTGAATTATGAAATCTGAAAAAAAGGAAAATCTATAACAAATATACAGTGAATTCACAAAGTATTCAGACCTCCTAATTTTTCTCATTATTTTATTTTGCAACCTTTCGCTAAAACTGTTTAAATGACTTTTTCACATCACCCTACACCCCATAATAATAAAGCAATAACAGTAATTGTTTTTACATCATTGCTAAATAATTAAAAAGGAAAAAAGAAACCTGACATATACAGTTGTGTTCAGAATTATTCAACCCCCAATGCTGTAAAGGGTTTTAGGGAATTTAGTGACATTTGTAATTGTATTCAGAATGAAATCCTACAAGGACTTTTTAAAGAACCATATGCAACTAAAATGACATCAATTGGTTTTGTAATACAGTAGTAAATGTTTCTTTTGTGAATTCTTCATTGACACAATTATTCAACCCCTTAAAGACTACCACTCTGAAGAACAGAGGTTCATTCAAGTGTTTTCAATCAGGTATTGAAAACACCTGTGGATGTCACGGAGCAGCAATAAAGCATAATAAGCACCAATTAGGCAGCTTTAAAATGACTGTGATACTCAGCTCCTTCTAGACATTTACTGGTGTGGTTACAAACATGGTGAAGTCAAGAGAATGGTCCAGGAAGACAAGAGAAGAGGTGATTACTCTTCACAGGAAGGGCAATGGCTATAAGAAGATTGCAAAGATGTTAAACATGCCAAGAGAGACCATAGGAAGCATCATTCGCAAATTCAAGGCAAAGGGCACTGTTGAAACACTACCTGGTCGTGGCAGAAAGAAGATGCCAACTTCGACTGCTGTGCGCTACCTGAAGCGTAGAGTGGAGAAAAGTCCCCGTGTGACTGCTGAGGAACTGAGAAAAGATTTGTCAGATGTGGGTACTGAAGTTTCAGCTCAGACAATACGGCGCACACTGCGTAATGAAGGCCTCCATGCCAGAACTCCCAGGCGCACCCCCTTGCTGTCTTCAAAGAATAAGAAGAGTCGACTGCAGTATGCCAAAAGTCATGTGGACAAACCACAGAAGTTTTGGGATAGTGTTCTGTGGACTGATGAAACAAAATTAGAACTGTTTGGGCCCATGGATCAACGCTATGTTTGGAGGAGGAAGAACAAGGCCTATGAAGAAAAGAACACCTTGCCTACTGTGAAGCATGGCGGGGGGTCAATCATGCTTTGGGGCTGTTTTGCTTCTGCAGGTACAGGGAAGCTTCAGCGTGTGCAAGGTACCATGAATTCTCTTCAGTACCAGGAGATATTGGATGACAATGTGATGCAGTCCGTCACAAACCTGAGGCTTGGGAGACGTTGGACCTTTCAACAGGACAATGATCCCAAGCATACCTCCAAGTCCACTAGAGCATGGTTGCAGATTAAAGGCTGGAACATTTTGGAGTGGCCATCACAGTCACCTGACTTAAATCTGATTGAGAACCTCTGGTGGGACTTAAAGAAAGCAGTTGCAGTGCGCAAGCCTAAGAATGTGACTGAACTGGAGGCTTTTGCCCATTGACGAATGGGCGAAGATACCCATAGATCGCTGCAAGACACTTGTGTCAAGCTATGCTTCACGTTTAAAAGCTGTTAGTACAACATCCTTTTACAGTTATAAGTACTAAGATTGAATGTCACTTGGGGGTTGAATAAAACTAATGATGTGAGCACAGAAAAGACATTTGTGGTTATTTCATTATAAATGTTATGTTATATTTGTCTGACCTACACGTGCCTCTTTGATTTAGGCTGGGGTCAGACGAGCGTAGTGTTCACGTCCGTGATTGCGCCTAAAAGTACGTCCGTGATAGCATGAAAGAAAGTCCATTGGAGCCTGACACATGAAGTACGTCCGTACTGAACTGCGGACGCACAACGGCCGCGGCAAACGGACGCAGGTTAGGCAAGAACGTAATACTGCTAGAACGGACGTGCGGAGTGCGCCACGTCCACAACGTCTGCATAGCTTTGTGTGTGAGTGATGGAGCGAGGTCAGACGGACTGCATTTATACGTCCAGCATTTTTGACGGACAGAATGTTTTTTCATTGTAATTTATTTTCCCCTCCTACATCCGTCAAAAAATAACTTCAGTGAAAAAACGGACTGTGTGACCACTACTGCGTCATCCGTACTGACGATGTCCGTACTGCACGGACGTACAGTCCGTAGAAATCACGCTCGTCTGACCCCAGCCTTAATTGTAAGCAAGATGACTGAATGATCAAAATCAATGTCAAACTGGCCAAAACACTCAATTTCAGTGGGGGTTGAATAATTTTGAACACAACTGTACCTCGGCAGTTGCCTCCAATATATCAGGGATTATTATTTCATAAGAAACTTATACGAGACACAAATATCAATCGTTTATATTTCTTAGAAATTATCCTGAATTCTTTTAATTGTCTGTGTTTTGCTTTAAAAAATACAATAATCACTAATCGGATAAAAATATATATATATTTATTACGTATACAAAAAAGTTTCAAATCTCATATCATAAACAAAAATTTATAAACCACAATCCATCAGCATATAAAAACTAGCTTCACAATATATGTTTCTCCGGTTAGTAACTGCATATATGATTAATATAATTTACCTTATCAGTTAGTAACTAATACACAAATGGTTAAAAAACATTTCTGCTTAATACAACATGCATTTCCCAGCAAACAATGTTTAACCAGCCAGCTCTTATAGATATATATATATATCTCTATGCTACATGGATCAACAAAAGATGAGCTAATTTAATGATAAGTAATAAAAACTTATTTAGTGAATCCTCCCCTAATCTCGAGAATCAAACTTCTAATCTTTTGCTTTTTATTTTGTAGTTATATAATTCCTTGCTTATTAATTTTAATCACAGTAATTTCCAAATTCAACATATATATTGGTATCAATCTTACAACATTTCTTTTAGGAATAAATCCTTATATCCACTTCTTCATATTTCTATCTGCAGAATAGAAAATACTTAGAATTTGGATCTAAACCATATCCGAGAAGTCTCAGTCTACGTTGCAAGAATATCTACAAATATATATTTACATTACTTCCTTATTTCATACATTACCTGTCCAATTTGGATGTTGATAAGTCTGCCTTGGAATTCCTGATGTAGTAATTTTTGGAATGTGTGAAGATTATCGATCAGATAATCAATACATGTGAGTTAGAGATTTGGTGAGAGTCAGAAATTTAGTGAGAATCTTGATTGCCTCATGTCTTGGCATCTGCCTGCATCGTGGTGTGAGTCTGAGTGTTGGAATCTTGGACTCTCAGAGTGTCATGTCTAATGCATTGCAGTGTGAGTCTCTGAATTCTGGAATCTCCGACTTCAGAGTGTCATGTGTACTGGACGTCTGATTGCATTGCGGTGTGAGTCTGACTGCTGGAATCTCTGACTGACTACCAACATTGCCACTTATTATAGCCAATTTGACGTCACTGGCAATATTTTTGGTAATATGAATTATAATATTTACTATTCTCTAGAGGGCAGTATTGCACTTCTTAATTAATTCCCCCATTTCTTTTTAATTTTCTTATCTCGGGTCAAAAGTTCAATCTACACAAAAGACCTTCTCTTCTCCCAATATATAGACATAGTGTCTCCATCTGTCATACCTGATTTATGTCCTCACTCCCTTTTGGTTAGACCTTTCAGCTGAATTCTTTTCTGGTTAACTCAACAGAATCTATTCTTTAGTAATTTTTATTATTTACCAATTATATACTTTCTACAATATTTATTGGAATATATATTTCCTACTGTAATTATAATAAAATATACCTTGATTATAAACATATAGTTTGTGAATATAAATCTATATTACAGAATCAACAGATCAACGCTATGTTTGGAGGAGGAAGAACAAGGCCTATGAAGAAAAGAACACCTTGCCTACTGTGAAGCATGGCGGGGGGTCAATCATGCTTTGGGGCTGTTTTGCTTCTGCAGGTACAGGGAAGCTTCAGCATGTGCAAGGTACCATGAATTCTCTTCAGTACCAGGAGATATTGGATGACAATGTGATGCAGTCCGTCACAAACCTGAGGCTTGGGAGACGTTGGACCTTTCAATAGGACAATGATCCCAAGCATACCTCCAAGTCCACTAGAGCATGGTTGCAGATTAAAGGCTGGAACATTTTGGAGTGGCCATCGCAGTCACCTGACTTAAATCTGATTGAGAACCTCTGGTGGGACTTAAAGAAAGCAGTTGCAGTGCGCAAGCCTAAGAATGTGACTGAACTGGAGGCTTTTGCCCATTGACGAATGGGCGAAGATACCCGTAGATCGCTGCAAGACACTTGTGTCAAGCTATGCTTCACGTTTAAAAGCTGTTATAACTGTAAAAGGATGTTGTACTAAGTACTAAGATTGAATGTCACTTGGGGGTTGAATAAAACTGATAATGATGTGAGCACAGAAAAGACATTTGTGGTTATTTCATTATAAATGTTATGTTATATTTGTCTGACCTACACGTGCCTCTTTGATTTAATTGTAAGCAATATGACTGAATGATCAAAATCAATGTCAAACTGGTCAAAACACTCAATTTCAGTGGGGGTTGAATAATTTTGAACACAACTGTATTTATAGTGAGTATTATGTGTTTTCTTTCCCAACAATTAATCATTTTATTAAAATCCACTCATTCGCTGTAATTTTATCATGTGATGTCAGTGTTCACCTCGAATGTCCCAGCTTTTAAATCTCTCTTTATTGCTGATGAATGTTTGTTAATTTGACAAATATTGTTATTACTTAAAAACATAAATACAAACAGACGATAATAGATAATATTCAAGTAATGCATAAACACAGCACATTAATTATGAGAATATTACTCTTTGATTGGAAGTTTCTGGAGAAAATATAAGTATTTTTACAATATAATACACACATCTACAGTATATATTTGTTCCATCACATCCCAAAGGTGCTCGATTGGATTGAGATCTGGGGACTGTGGAAGCCATTAGAGCACAGTGACCCCATTGTCATGTTCAAGAAAGCAGTGTGAGATGATTTGAGCTTTGTGACATGGAGCATTATCCTGCTGGAAGGAGCCATCAGAAGATACAGGGGACACTGTGCTCATAATGGGATGGACATGGTGCATTATCCTGCTGGAAGGAGCCATCAGAAGATACAGGGGACACTGTGCTCATAAAGGGATGGACATGGTGCATTATCCTGCTGGAAGGAGCCATCACAAGATACAGGGGACACTGTGCTCATAAAGGGATGGACATGGTGCATTATCCTGCTGGAAGGAGCCATCACAAGATACAGGGGACACTGTGCTCATAATGGGATGGACATGGTGCATTATCCTACAGGAAGGAGCCATCAGAAGATACAGAGGACACTATGCTCATAAAGGGATGGACATGGTCAGTAACTATACTCAGGTAGGCCGCGGCATTTATTTATTTATAAAGGATTTTACCAGGAAGGATACATTGAGATTTCTCTCGTTTTCAAGTATGTCCTGGGTTCAAGAACATTGAAGTGTTACAGTTACAGAAATACAAAGTAATAAAATGCAAGATATTAAAAAAAAACAACACAAATATACAGATTAACAGAAAATAAATATGTAGGAAATATAGTCACTAGGTTACATGTTTACAGGTGCATTCTGTATATAGTCACTAGGTTACATGTTTACAGGTGCATTCTGTATATAGTCACTGTGTTACATGTTTACAGGTGCATTCTGTATATAGTCACTATGTTACATGTTTACAGGTGCATTCTGTATATAGTCACTAGGTTACATGTTTACAGGTGCATTCTGTATATAGTCACTAGGTTACATGTTTACAGGTGCATTCTGTATATAGTCACTAGTTACATGTTTACAGGTGCATTCTGTATATAGTCACTAGGTTACATGTTTACAGGTGCATTCTGTATATAGTCACTAGGTTACATGTTTACAGGTGCATTCTGTATATAGTCACTAGGTTACATGTTTACAGGTGCATTCTGTATATAGTCACTAGGTTACATGTTTAGGCTAGGGACAGATGAGCGCATTTTCTGCGGCCACCGTCAAAATGTACGTCGATGCGTGCGCACGCATTTTTTCACGGAATACGCTTAAGTGGTCAGACGACCACAGTCGCACAGTCGCAGGTACTCACCAACGCAATTCTAGGGAAATCCGGCTGTTTGAACGTTATGTAGGCTGCACACTAGCAGCGTCTGACGTCTCCTAATCACGCACACACGCTGCCATGCGGCCGCAGCGCACTCTGTACGTCTGTAGCAGCGGTTTCACGTTCTGAGAAAAATGCGTTCATTTGCCGGTTGCGTGGTGTCGGCGCACTTTTGTACGCACGTACTGCGTATATTGGCCGTCATTGGCCGTTATGTGCTGCTACTGCCGCCGTGATTTAGTGCGCCTGCACTCGCGTTCCGACTGCCCCACTCTGACCCTAGCCTTACAGGTGCATTCTGTATTGAGGTATGTTAGTAAGGAGCTCTTGAGTGACTTAAGACGGGGGGAAGATTTGATGGTGTCTGGGAGGTTATTCCATAATTGTGGTGCTCTGTAGGAAAATGAGGATCGAGCCACTTTCTTTTTGTATTGTGGTATTGCAAGTAAGGTGCAGGTCTTGGATCGGAGGTTATAGGATGAGGGAGCTGCTGGGGGAAGCAGTCTATTCAGGTAGGGTGGCAGCTTCCCAGAAAAGCTCTTAAACACCAGGCTGGAAAGGTGAAGGGTGCGTCTAGATTCCAGCGATGGCCAGTTTAGCTCTTTTAACATGTCACAATGGTGGGTCATGTAGTTACATTGTAGCACAAAGCGACAGAATGAGTTATACAATGTAGTAAGTTTGTGAAGGTGTTTTTGTGGGGCGGCTGCATACACTACATCTCCGTAATCAATAGCCGGCATAAGCATTTGTTGTACAATCTGTTTTCTTACCGCGGGGCTCAAGCAGGATTTGTTTCTGTACAGGGCACCTAGTTTGGGGTAGAGTTTAGATGAGAGTTTTTTGATGTGGGGCCAAAGGATAGATTAGGGTCTAACCACATACCTAGATATTTGAGAGAAGTGACTGTGGTCAGCGTGCCATTTGATTTTGTCCCAACACATAAGTGGGGATTTTGCAATTTATGTAGTTTAGGTTTTGTTCCAAAGAGCATCGTTACAGTTTTGTCAGCATTTAGAAAAAGTTTGTTGTGTTTGATTCACTTTTCTACCTCTGTGAATTGTTCTTGCAGCACGGCCTCCAGCTGCGGGAGATTTGGTTTGCTGGTATAGATTACAGTGTCGTCTGCGTACATATGTACAGTTGAGGCTTTGCAGACGTTGGGCAGATCATTTATGAATATTGTGAATAGCAGGGGGCCGAGTATTGAGCCTTGGGGTACACCGCAAGTGACTGGGAGCGGGAGGGAGGAGCTGCCAGAAATTGACACATATTGTGATCGGTCGGATACATATGATTGAAACCAGGTTAGCGTGCGATCACCAATGCCAGAGTTTTTAAGTTATTCTAACAAGATGCCATGGTCTACCGTGTCAAAGGCCTTGGCAAAATCAAGGAAGATGCTCCAGTTAGGTTTCCTTGTTCCATCCCAGCTTGGATATCATTGCAGACTTTTAAAAGGGCGGTTGTAGTTGAGTGATTTAAACAATGCTCAAGTGGTACTAAGAGACCCAAAGTGTGCCAAGAAAATATCCCCCACACCATTACACCACCAGCCTGAGCCGCTGATACAAGGCAGGATGGATCCATGCCTTCGTGTTGTTCACGTCAAATTCTGACCCATCTGAATGTCGCAGCTGAAATCGAGACTCCTAAGACCAGGCAACGTTTTTCCAATCTTCTATTGTCCAGTTTTGGTGTCTGTGTGAATTGTAGCCTCAGTTTCCTGTTCTTGGCTGACAGGAGGCACCCAGTGGTGTCTGCTGCTGCTGTAGCCCATCTGCTGCTGCTGTAGCCCATCTGCTTCAAGGTTGGCCGTGTTGTGGGTTCAGAGATGGTGTATCTGCAGACCTTGCATGTATCGAGTGGTTATTTGAGTTACTGTTGCCTTTCTATCATCTCAATCCAGTCTGCTCATTCTCCTCTGACCTCTGACATCACAAGGTATTTCCGTCCACACAGCTGCCGCTCACTGGATATTTTCTCTTTTTTGGGTCATTCTCTGTAAACCCTAGAGATGTTGTGTGAAAAAATCCCAGGAGATCAGCAGTTTTTTAAATACTCAGACCAGCCCATCTGGCACCAACAACCCACGCCACGTTCAAAGTCACTTAAACAACCTTTCTTCCCCCATGCTGCTGCTCGGTTTGACCTTCAGCAAGTCGTCTTCACTGCGTCTAGATGCCCAAATGCATTGAGTTGCTGCCATGTGATTGGCTGATTAGCAATCTGTGTTAACAAGCAATTGAACAGGTGTACCTAATAAAGTGGCCGGTGAGTGTATGTTTGTTTTTGATATATATTTGTTTATTTATTTGTTATATATGTATTTGTTTTTTTTGTTTTTTTTTTTTTCTCACAGCTAAATAAGGTCCAATTACGTAGAAAAATCCCTCAGATTGCGAACGCTGCAGTTACTCTTATAAAGCCAAATAGATAAAAATAAAAGCCCTAACCATCAATCCGAGTTCCGATCGAGTTCCCCTAATGAGCCCCTAAAGCATTTTCCTTTGAAATATGAAAAAAAGATGTGAAACGCCACGCTGCGCCGCCGAGCAGGAAGCAGATACACAATTTACAATAAAGCAATGAAGACAGTGGGGGGTAATAACTTCCTTACCGCTGGCCTGTTTTATTGCCCGCAACGACTCAAAAAATAAGGGGGGAAAAATAAAGAATATTTTAGTTTGTGGCAGTTAAAAAAACCACGTTGTTCCTTAATCCGCGTCATAAATCATTCCTGAGCGACGCTGAGGATCCCGGGCTGATACACACACAGAGTCACTTCATGCAGAAAAGTGGTGACAGTACTTTGGTATCCAACTACCGTCCAATATCGTTGCTCCCTGTAATGTCAAACATTTTGGAAAAATGTGTCTACACACAATTACGTGATTATTATCAATATTGGAACTACTTAACCCCAATCAGATCAATCCGGCTTTCGTCCAAATCACTCAACTACAACCGCCCTTCTAAAAGTCTGCAATGATATCCAGGCTGGGATGGAACAAGGAAACCTAACTGGAGCCATCTTCCTTGATTTTGCCAAGGCCTTTGACACGGTAGACCATGGCATCTTGTTAGAAAAACTTAAAAACTCTGGCATTGGTGATCACACGCTAACCTGGTTTCAATCATATGTATCCGACCGATCACAATATGTGTCCATTTCTGGCAGCTCCTCCCTTCCCCTCCCAGTCACGTGCGGTGTACCCCAAGGCTCAATACTAGGCCCCCTGCTATTCACAATATTCATAAATGATCTGCCCAACGTCTGCAAAGCCTCAACTGTACATATGTACGCAGACGACACTGTAATCTATACCAGCAAACCAAATCTCCCGCAGCTGGAGGCCGTGCTGCAAGAACAATTCACAGAGGTAGAAAAGTGGATCAAACAACAACAAACTATAACTAAATACTGACAAAACTGTAACAATGCTCTTTGGAACAAAACCTAAACTACACAAATTACAAGCCCCCCATTACTATGAGTTCTAATGTTATAAAAATGCTGAGAATGCTGAAATAATACTATCTTGCATCGTATTACTTTGTATTTCTGTAACAACTGTAACATTTTAATGTTCTTGAACCCAGGACATACGTGAAAACCAGAGAAATCTCAATGTATCCTTCCTGGTAAAATCCTTTATAAATAAATAAAATAAATACAGTGAGAGAAGGGTTAATATGTATCTTTTACACATAATAAACATCATTCATTAAAGGGACACTACCACTTACTAAACTGTAACCAGATTACTTGTGCATTACAAACAAAACCACTTTATAAACCACAATGTAAAACACAATGTAAAACACATTGTAAAACACGTTGTAAAACACATTATAAAACACATTGTAAAACAGGTTATAAAACACATGCTGCCGTTTTTTTTCCAGTAATTCCATGTAAAAATATAATTAGTTTTTTTATCTTGTGTTTCCATTTTGTGGCTTTTTCCCATGATGCAACATTTACCAAAACCTGTGCAAATGTTTTGCTTTGTGACTGAGCTTTATTTAATCTACATTATTTAACAGATAATGAGGTGGAGGAGGGAATAGTTAGATAAGGCTGCAATGGGCTATTGTTCTCCAGGCTACCCGAGATAAGAGATGGCAGCTGAATGAGATCTGGTAGTGGGCTAATGACACTTTAATCTACCCCCTTGGTTATGTCCTTTGAACACATCCCACACAATACAATGATGTGTGTCGGTGACTGACCCATTCACTCCATTCTATGGGAAAAGCCACACAGTGAGGAGCAAGTGATGGAAAGATACAACACAAAATATCACACAATGGATGCACCCAGTGACACATATAGAGGAAAATATCACACAATGGATGCACCCAGTGACACATATAGAGGAAATATCACACAATGGATGCACCCAGTGACACCTATAGAGGAAAATATCACACAATGGATGCACCCAGTGACACATAGAGGAAAATATCACACAATGGATGCACCCAGTGACACCTATAGAGGAAATATCACACAATGGATGCACCCAGTGACACCTATAGAGGAAAATATCACACAATGGATGCACCCAGTGACACATATAGAGGAAAATATCACACAATGGATGCACCCAGTGACACACATAGAGGAAAATATCACACAATGGATGCACCCAGTGACACACATAGAGGAAAATATCACACAATGGATGCACCCAGTGACACATATAGAGGAAATTATTTTCTTAACTAAACATACAAGAGAAAAATAAACACAAAAAGGACATTTCATTTTTAGTGGTACTGGCCCTTTTAATGCAATTATTAATGGCGGCTCAAAACAATGTTTCTGATTCAGTTTTGATGTTTAAAGGGACGCTGTACTCATCCTGATCCCTTTATCTTTTTAAAATGGTCAGGATGCGAGGCGTTCCCCCCCCCCCCCAGCTCCCCTGATCTGGTGAAATCATAGGATGAAGCGGAGGAGTTTCTTCCACCCCACCCAACGTTATGAGCAGCCGGAATTTCATGGTGTTGGTAATGATTGATGCTGACATACTTAGCTTTTCATTCGGCCTATTTGGGGCTTTGGGTCTGGAGCTGCAGCTTCAATAGAACCTACCTTAATCTGGCCCTGCTAAAACCCATAATGCAGTCAGTGCCAGTACCGGAGCCAATAGCATTCCCAGTGGCACGCAGCCACCCAGCACTGATTATTCCCCCCATAATGGATCCTAGTCTGATGTAGAGGTGAGCATTCATTTCGTAACGAATCTCAATTCATTTGAAAATTCGGTAATTCGTATTTCGGAAGTATTTCTGAAAAAACTAATTGGTTCAATCCGAATCTAAACAAAAACATAACGAAACGAAACAGTATATAACGAAATTGATTTGTTATACTGTTTCACAAGAGAACCATTGATTGAACGATTCCTCTAAGCACACTGTAGCGAAACAGTAATTTAACCCTAGCTTGCCTTTTAACCCTCATGTTTAACCCCAATCTAACAGTAATTGAGCTGGATTTGATTTTTTTTTTTTTTTTTTTTAGCGATCTGAAATTTTGAACCGATCCCAAATTACAAACGAAATTGTGAAAACGAATCTGTTTCGTTTTACTGTTTCACAAGGCACCCCTTTGTCCCTGTCAGTTGGCTATGGTGCTGAATCTGTTGTATTCAGCACCACAGGCCAATAGGCAGCTCAATATATAACCCTAGATTACCTTTTAAACCTTATGTTTAACCCTAATGTAACAGTAATTGAGCAGGATTTGATTTATTGTTTGTTGTTTTTTTCAGTAATTCAAAAATTCGAATCAAATCAAAATTACGACTCAAAACTAAACGATATTACGAAACTAATCAGTATTCAAACGAATTCAGTGTCGGACGAAATTATTTTCCATCAAAACGAAATAAAACAAAACAAATTTTTCAGCTGTGCGCACCTCTAATCATTTCTATAAACGCCAACTGCTTTATAACCGTGGAGACCCAGGTTGGAATCCCGGCCAGAGCACCTCTCCAATAAGTGTCCTGGGGAAGACCAGTAATTGTACATACTTGCCACTAGGGATGAGCCGAACGCCCCCGAGTTTGGTTCGACTTCAAACTCTAACAATTTCAAAAGTTCGAGATCGAACTCGAACACGATCCGAATTCAATGTAAGTCAATGGGACCCGAACGTTCGATTTTTAGAGTGCCCTCCAAGAGGGCATATATGCTAGATATTTGCCATAAAAGGTGTATGGGGGTCCGGGTAGTGTCCTGGGGGACAGGAAACAAGGACAAAAAGTTTTCCATAAAATAAGGGTTAAAAATAAAAATGAAAAATCCTTCAAATATCGTGCCTAGGAGGTCAACATAACCTGCCCCTGAAGTGGCGGATTTGTCGAATGTATAGAAACATTTAAAAACAAAAAATGACATTTCAAATGACGGTAAATGGTTTTCCTTTAATCTATTCATAAACAACTGCTTGGGGCGGCAGCCTGTATGAAAAGAGGAGACATTTTAGGACACGCAGAACAAATTTAGTGATTTTTTTTGGCTATATTATGGTGAAACTTATGCAGGCTTTGGATGAAAGTAACAATAGATGCTTTAAAATTGGGCCTTTAGTGTTGGCAACAGTGCCGTCACACCGTAACCCCTCTGTGGTATTGTGGAAGAGTGCAGGGTTGGACCCTGCGGTCAAATATTAAAATGATATGAATCTGGTACAGGCGTCATTGCAGCCAAATATTGTGCCTTTCATGGCAGCAAGTGCCTTCACATCGTAACCCTTTTGTGGTATTGTGGAAGAGTTCTGAGTTATGAGTTAGAGTGGTGGAGGTTTTGTGAATGCAGAAGACATCCCCGATCTATTCCGTTGCGTCAGCATCAGGGGATTGATAGCTGCTGATCCAGGACTGATTCATTTTTATAAATGTCAGCCGGTCTACAGAGTCGGTGGACAGACGCACTCTTTTGTCTGTGACAAAACCTTCAGCGGCACTGAACGTCCTTTCAGAAAGCACGCTGGATGAAGGGCAACCTAGTGGCTGCATAGCATATTGGCTAAGTTCTGGCCAGTGATCCAATCTCAACACCCAGTAAGCCAGTGGATCATCTGCTGGAAAGGTATCTAGGTCTGCCCTTGCCCCTAGGTAGTCCTGCACCATATGGTGAAGACGCTGGCAATGGGTGCCTACATTTGACGTCCCTGGGCGTCGTGGACAAAATATTTAAAAAGGCATCAGTCAAGTGGCCCCGGCCTTCACCGCTCTTCCTCTGTGTATAGACTGGGGCCTTGAGAGCTAAGGAAGGCCTCTTCTTCCTCCCGCTGCTCTGCCTCTAGTGCCACATCTTTAATTCCCCGCAGAGTGCGCTCCAGCAGGAACACTAAAGGAATTGTGTCACTGATGCTCCCTGCTCACCATCCTCATTGCCTCCTCAAATGGTGACAGTACAGTGCATGCATCCTTGATCATCGGCCACTGCGGGGGGGAATAAAACCAAGTTGACCTGAACCTGTCCTTGTGCCATACTCACATAGGTACTCATTAACGCTGCAGCATTGCCAATGTCGAGTTCCACCTGGTGGGCATGTCACAGATCAGACGGTTTGTGGGAAGGTGGAATTCTCTTTGAATTTCTGCCAGGTGAACACTTGCTGTGAATGACTGTCTGAAGTGGCTGCAGACTTTTCTGGCCTGGCTGAGAAGCTCTGCCAGCCCTGGGTTCCTGGTTAGGAAACGCTGTACCACTAGATTTAGGACGTGTGCTAAGCATGGTACATGCGTCAATTTACCCTTGCGTAGGGCAGAGAGAAGGTTGCTGCCATTATCACAGACGACCATTCCAGCTGAAGCTGGCGTGGTGTTAACCATCTCTGCGCTTGTCCCTGCAGAGCTGACAGAATTTCTGGCCCGGTGTGGCTCCTGTCCCCTAAACAAACAAGCGCAAGCACAATATGGCATCTTTTTGCTTGAGCCATTGTGTAGCCCCTGCCATGCATCGGTTTAACTGCCACTTCACCAGAGACACAGAAGGAGGAGGAGGAAGAGGTGGTGGAGCAGACAGACCTCATATAAGCAGCTTTCTGGAGGCGTGGTAGATGAACAAGCTCCAGCACAGAGCCTTGTCCTGGATCCCTCCCAGCTGCAAGCAGAGTTACCCAGTGTGCCGTGAAGGAAATGTAACGGCCCTGTCCATGCTTGCTGGACCAGGTGTCTAAAGTCATGTGCACCTTGCTGCTGACTGCCTTTCCCAATGACTCCATAACATTGTGTTCCACGTGCTGGTATAGTGCTGGAATGGCCTTCCGTGAAAATAAATGGTGTTTTGGAACCTTCCACTGTGGTACAGCACATTCAGCAAATTCACGGAAGGAAGCAGAGTCCACCAGCCGGAAAGGCAGCACCTGTAATGCGAAAAATTTTGCTAAGCTGGCATTTAGACGCTGTGCTTGGGGATGGTTGGGACTATATTTTTTCTCACGCTGCAGCAGCTGGGGCAACGTAATCTGACTGCGTAAGTCTTCAGCTGATGGGATGCTGTCTCATTCTGAGGAAGGACCTGGTACACCCATTACTGTAGCATCAACCCTGTCAGTGGAGGTTGTAGGCAATGACATGGCAGGACATATAGTGGGGGTAGAGACAGATGAGGAGGAGGACCTATGCAAAGTGTTGTGCCAATGGGATGCATGGCAGGTGGTCATATACCACCTCATGCACGTGGTACCCAAATGTGGGAGGTCTTTCCCACGCTTGATCCTCTTTTGACATAGATTACAAATAGCAATGGTGGGGTCTGCTGCACATTTCTTAAAGAACTCCCAGACAGCAGAGTTCCTGTACATGTGCTTTGAGACAACAGCGCTCTGCACCTGAGCAGCTGTGACTTCTGATGCCTTGGACTTGCTACGGTTGCTCATAGAGGACGTTGTGCCTCGTGTTTGTTGTGCCTCCTCCTCACTTGACTCCTCTGTTCGATCAGGCATCCAGGTGGAGTCAGTGACCTCATCATCGTCATCACCCCCTATCTCCTCGTCACTGGAGCCAACTTGGCAGTATGCTGAAGCTGCTGGGGCAACATGAGTGCCAGTTATTTGTGTGTCACTGGCACCCCCTCCCTCTAGGTTGATTATACTCCCTTCCTTAACCTCACAGTTTGAATCAGAGCACTGTAGTTGTTGCACATCCTCAAGCAGCATGTCACTCTCATTGTAGTCAAACAGTTCAGCTGACTCCTCCGTGTATGTTGGTGAGGCTACGGCAGGAGTAGCTGTGGACATGGAGGCTGCATTAGATGCTTTAGCAGCTGAGGTAGACTGTAAACCACTACAAGTCTGGCTGGCAGAGGACTCGGAGGATGAGGATGGCCTGGTTAGCCAATCCTGCAAATCCTCTGTATGTTGCTGCAGCATAAGACGGCCAGCACCTGTTAGAAAGGACAAGCGTGCCCCTGCAGAGGATGCACCACATCCACGACGACCAGGGGCACTGTCTTCCGACACAGAGGCTTCTTGCCCTCTAATCTGTGTCTGGGAGCATCTGCCTGTCCTTTTTGGTCTTTCTGACATGGTGAGTGATATATAGATTCAAGATATACAGAAGTCTGATTCAACTCTGGTATATAGATTGGAGATATGCAGAACTCTTATTCAACTCTGTTATATAGAATAAAGATATTCAGAACTCTGATATAAGTCAGCGATTTTACTGATATTTTCCCTGCAAGGCTGCCAATGTCCTCTACTCTCTCTCTCTGATTCACTTCCTCTCCTGCAGGCTGCAACACCCTGATAGCTGGCAACAGCCATATTCAACTCTCAATAGATAAACAGATGAACTCTGATTAAACTGTGTTATTTATGGTATCTAGAATTAGATCAAAGATATACAGATTTTCCAGAACAATGCTATAAATCAGTGATACACCCCGATAGCCTTTGCAGTAATTCAAATTTGCTGAACTCTGGTATAACTCACTGATACACACTGATAACAGGCTGTGCCAAGACAGATTCTAATTTGCTGAACTGTGGTAGAACTCACTGACAGCCTGGCAGTGCCAACACAGATTCAAATTCCCAAAAATCTCCTACAACTCACTGAAACACACTGTCCCTGATAGCCTGGCAGTGCCAACACAGATTCTAATTCCCAGAAATCTCCTACAACTCACTGAAACACACTGCTGATAGCCTGGCGGTGCCAACACAGATTCTAATTCCCAGAAATCTCCTACAACGTCACTGATACACCCTGACAGAACAATCTCCTCTCCTCTCTGATTCACTCCTGCAAACTCACACGCTGGGGCTGCAGGCAGGGAAGCCTTATATAGTGTGTTACGGGACTTAGCTCTGTGAGCCCATGATTGGGCAAAATTTGCCCAATCAGTACTCTGAGCCATGATTGGCATAGTCTTGCACCTGTCTTGCACCTGACCTGTGGTCAGGTGCAAGGCTGTAGCCAATTACAAGCTTCAGGCCAGTGGAAAAGTGCATTGTGGTCCATTGTGGTGAATTGTGGGCAAACACGCGGCGAACACGCGGAAATGTTCGGAGTTCGACGAACAGCCGTACGGGCGATGTTCGAATCGAACCCCGAACAGATCTGAACCGAACGCTCATCCCTACTTGCCACCACACAATATGGGCTGTGTAGTCCATTGGTGACGTCTCTGCCCTGTGACCGTGGAGAAGCAAGTCAAGGTCCCGTTCAGCATATCCCTCCAATGCAACTGTGGAGAAGCAAGTCTCGACTTTACGAGAAGCGGCTTCAACCTAACCAGCAGGTCACTGCTCTACAATCATGGAGAGACGACTCGATCCCACTCAGAAGACGCCACCAGCGAGTGTCCTTGGGCAAAACACCTAACGATATGGATGCGCCTATCTCACAAAATACTTGTACATCTCATACATTGTAAGTTCTTCGGAACAGGGACCCCCTGAATCAGCCGTATCATCCATGAGTGGTATTCCAATGAATCAACCCCTTGTACGCTGATCTTGGAAAGCGCCGCGGAATATGTGGCGCTATATAAATAAAAGATAATAATAATACCCCAACAGAATAAAGTATCACTGCATCAAAATCCTCACCAATCATATCGAAGTCTCAGCAAAGTGACCGGAGGTGACATTTCCTTTTAAAATGTAATGACAGTTTATGTTTGCCGGCACACATTGTTCTCCAGATTAGGCACATTCTCCGGCTCTGTGGTTACTTTGAGGATAAATTGACATATTTCACAAAGAAGCAATTTGGGCGTCAATCAAGCGATTGCCGAGCTGACCCGCGTTTACCCTGTTGCTGAATTCAACTTGCTGTTCAAGTACTTTCAATTAACCCGAGCTGAATCCTATTTCCTTCCCGCGTTGTCTTAAAGTCTACACTTTCTTATTTAAATGGAACCGTTATAATGAAAACTGACTGAGCGCCTCCGGGTCTGACCCCGAATTTCCCAATTTCGCAAGAAAATCTGTCCTCAGGTTGTATTACTAATAAAAATCCCAGACTCCCTGTATTGTGTCCTCTCTGTGTATTATGCGTAACTCAGACATATCAGTAGATCCCAGACTCCCTGTATTGTGTCCTCTCTGTGTATTATGTGTAACACAGACATATCAGTAGATCCCTAGATTCCCCTATACATTTTGACGGGGAATCAAGATTATAAATAAAGACAGGGAGGAGAATATTATGCTTTACTCTTCTTTACTCTTCCAACAGCAGCACAGAAAATATTCAATAAAGCTTTCAAAATTTGAACAAAGGAAAAAAGTTTCACATATACAACTGCATAATATCACAACCAATCACTGTAGGGCAGTCCAACTTGGGCCAATCAGTGTCCAGCATCGGGCATATAACCTCCAAACTGCGTCACATTCATCCTCCTCTTTCTTGGATGCAAGACTTTAACTTAGAACAGCAACACCGGAATCCAAACAAAACTGTAGAAGAACAATACGTTGCTGTTGCGGACCTAAAACAAAACAAACAAGAATCTATAGATTAGAAACCTGAATTTGCAAAACGTCATGTGCAACCATCAGGTGTGAATTATATTTATCCAAACACAACTCAATATATACATAACAATTACATGTCATGGGTAGGGCAAGATACTTTAAGTATAAACATTACACATGGGTGGGATAGTATTCGCCTCCGTGTCTTTATTTATAATCTTGATTCACCGTCAAAATGTATAGGGGAAACTAGGGATTATACACCAAGACACGGAGGCTTCATATTATGCTCGTTGAAAGCTAGTTAATAATAGAATGCACAAAATGAACAATAGGTTTAAAATAAAATTCCTTAAAGGTTGACTCGTTAGACCAATTAGCGGTTTTCAGAATATCTTCCAACCTGCAACCCCCGAAATGCAGCCGTAGAGGCCGCCGCACTGCGAGAGGAGTGGGCCCGAAAATAGAGGTATCTACTCCTGCCTCTGTCATGAGCCATTTAACCCACCTAGCTAAGGTAGTAGCTGAAACTGGATGATACGGTTTCATCATGGTCAGAAACAAACAGTCAAAAAACGGAAGACGATATGGAGCCGTAACCCGCTCGTATTCCTGTAAACATAACACTGGGCATAAATTAGGTTTTTGTGGGAAAGCCGGATAAAATATCTGGGAAATGGCAGTTTTTGTGCGTCTAGATATGGAAAACAAAACACCTAACGGAGTGAAAGAGCAGCCCGACAAATCCAAAGCACGGACGTCAGAGAACCTCTAACAGGAAATCAGGCATAAGAGCATAGTTAATTTAGCAGATAGTTGTTTAATTGATAACTCCGTCTTGGAAGCCACTGATCCAAAAAGTCTAAGACCAAGTTAACGTCCCATGTAAACGAATAACGGGACCGAGGAGGACGTTTCAACCGAATACCTTTTAACAATCTACAGACTAATCTATGTTGACCTACAGGGAGTCCCTCAATGCTAGGGTGATAAGCAGAAATGGCTGACCTAAAATTATTAATAGTACGATAAGCTCTGCCTTCCTCATATAGAGAGGTGAGAAACTGGAGGATGTCCTCTATAGGGGCTGAAAGGGAATTAACTGGTTTGCCCAAACACCAAGAAACCCAGCAGTTCCAGTAACAAAGGTATCGCTTTCTAGTACCTGGTGCCCAAGCGCTGGAGAGAAATTCAGAAGTAACTTCCGAAAGTTGACCGACAGTGTAAGATTGCCTGACACCTTCCAAGCGACGAGACGGAACGATGGCACTGACAGAATGTTCTGTATAGTGTTCTCTGGATCCTCCAGGGGAGGGGGGCTCGACCGGAGAATCCGAGGAATGTCTATCACTAACTCTAATAACTGGGGAAACCGTGGTTGAGTCGTCCACCATGGGGTAATCAGAATTAAAGTCGTCTGATTGAAACGCATCAATCGGATGACCCTTGAAATCAGGAGAAATGCGGGAAATGCAAACAGAATTCCCCGTGGCCATGTTTGGCAAAACGCGTCTGTCCCCAGTGCGTCTGGATCTGGTTTCCAACTGAAATAACCTGGGATCTGCGCGTTCAAACGAGAAGCGAAAAGATCCAATTTGAAAGGACCCCACATCGAAGACAAAAATCTGAATATTGTCTTGTCTAACCTCCAGACGCTGGAATCCAGCAGATACCTTGAATTCCAATCCGCTACAATGTTGCATATCCCCGGGATGAACTGAGCCGTCACTGTAACATTCTGGGATAGGCAAAATCCCCAAAACAGTTTGGAGACTTCCGACAGTTGCCTCGACCTGGGGCCTCCTAGATGATTTATATGTCTCACTGCGCCAAAATTGTCCATGCGAAGTAGGACTGAATTGAAAGGCTTGTCTTTTAGAAAACTCAGAATAGCAAAGAAACCAGCTAGGAGTTCGAGGACATTTATGTGAAAAGAAGCCTCTACAGAAGCCCATCTGCCTCCTGTGGATGTAGGACCTAAACGCGCACCCCAGCCATAGTTGCTGGCGTCGGACTCTATAACTACTTCTGGTTGAGGAGGAAAAAAGGAGCGACCGTTCCACGTTACGAGGTGAACTCGCCACCAGCGAAACTCCTCCCGAGAGTCGTCGTCTAGAGAAACCATGTCGGAATACAGTAACCCCTGACGGAGATAGGCTGCCTTGAGCCGTTGAACGGCCCGATAGAACAGAGGTCCTGGGAAAATGGCCTGAATCGACGCTGACAGCATTCCCAACAGACAAGCAAGGGCTCTCAAAGGAAATGTTCGCCGCGTGGACAGCCTTCGTACTTCCTTCCGAATCTGATTGACTTTCTGGGCTGGAAGACTGAGAGACATTTGCACTGAGTCCCCCAGAAATCCCAGAAATTCCCTGTTCCTGGCTGGATCTAGATTGGACTTCTCCCAATTGATTATGAAACCGAGGTTCGTCAGAAGATTGATGGTCCAATCTCGGTGAAGAATTATTACGGAAAATTCCTGAGCCATTAGAAGTATATCGTCTAGATATACGACCAAACGAACTCCTTTGGTCCTGAGAAACGCAACCACCGGCTTCATGATCTTGGTGAAGCAACGAGGAGCAGACGAGAGACCGAACAGGAGAGATTTGAACCTCCACAGTTGACTTTCCCAGAGGAACTGAAGGTAATTTCTGCTGTGAATAGCAATTGGAATTGTCAAGTAAGCGTCTTTGAGGTCTATCTTGACCATCCAGTCCCCTGGACATAAATTATCTTTGAGAGATGGAATACCCTTCATCTTGAAATGATGATACCGAACATGCATGTTCAACTTTTTAAAATTTATCACAGGACGATACTCGCCACTTTTCTTGTGGACAAGGAGCACATTGCTGACAATGCCTGGATGCAAAGGAACTACCTTTTCGATAGCGCCTTCCTGAAAAAGATGCAGAACCTCCTGATTTATCAAACGCTGGTGATTTGGTGTCATAAACAGAGGTTGAGGTAACTCTCTTTGAACAGGTAATGTGTCGAATTTTATCTCGTAACCCATAATTGCGTCTAATACCCAAGGGTCTGATCATGTGATCCGACACCAACAATGGAAAAAAAGATGAACCCTGCCCCCTATCGGAGCCTGTAAAAAAGGTAAGTTGTGTGGCGTACTCACCAGAATATGCTGCTCTATGGTAACCGCGATAAGGTCGTCCTCGACCTGGTCTGGACCTCTGAGGAAAGAAGGTTGATTGTCCAGCTGACTCAGAGCGTCCTGTTGGAGCATGGACGAAGCCTCTGGAGTGGAATTGAGAACCTTGGCCGGGAAAACGGCCTCTATTTCTCCCGGCCCTGTCAAAAACCTTATTTGGAAAGGTTTTCCTCATAGTGGCCTGAACTTTTTTGATGTTATGAAAAGAGTTCGCTCGGGAACCCATCTGCTTAATAAAATCTTCAGCGAACAGGCCCCCACTCTCCTGCGGGCCAGGCTCCTTATTGGCCATAGAGACCAGTTTTATTCCTTGAGTAGAATAGAGAGTCTGCGCTCCGTTGAAATGGTTGTATTAGCATTTCCTAGCATACACACCATTTTCTGTACCCAGCCGCGGTACTCGAAAATGTCAGGCTTTACATTTCCCAAAAGGGAGTGTTCGATGGCATTGAACAATTTAGTTAATGGACCTAAGATGTCCAAAAGTTTATCTTGGCATACTCTCAGGGTTGCTTTCAGACCTCTTTTAGGGGACCAACCTGTTTTGCTGAGGAACTCAATAATATCCTCGTTTACAACGGGCGCAGAGGCCACTTCATTGGATAGAACAGGTCTTGGGCATTCAGCCCTCATTTTATTCCGTGTCTTACTGTCCATGGGCTTTCTAATCCGAGCCTCAATATAGCTAGCCACATGTTCCAATGGGGCCCATTCAGACGAGCGGGGATGCTTCAGCATCTCAGGAACAAACATAGCCTGTCCCAAAGCGTCCAATGGAGCCGCACTGTCCCCATGCCTTCTTGAAAAAGAAGAGGAAATTGAGGAGATTGAATCTGAAGCCTCTTCGGAGTCATTTGGGGCCCAGTCTGTGTCGCTAGTGTCCGACTCCTCATCCTCTGCAGCTTCTGAACTAACCTCATCAGAGCTGTTAGACTCAGCGTGCCTGGCCCTTTTCCAGCCGCGTTTTTTGGCCTTGCGGATAGGCCTCCGTTTACGGGTTTTGCCACTTCTGTGTGGTAATTTCTGTAATTCCAGCTCCTTAGCAGGAGTCGCTTCTATAGCTGTTTTTTTGGGGAGACAGTCAACTCCCTTAGTCAGGGTATAGGGTACCCCACCCTCTTGGGCCGACAAATATTTGTCTGATGTTGAAGGCACCATAACGTTAGGGTTTTCCCCCAGAGTCTTGTCAGCATTCTGAGCCGCCAATAGTTTCAATAGGGTGTTTTCGAAATTGGTGGACATTAAGGCAATGGCTGAAATTACCTCCGCCGAAACAGAGGATTTTTGGGCAGAACCCATAGCCGCCGTTGGCGTTTCGGGATTCGACATAAGAAAACAGAAAAAACTTGCCGTTTATTCCCTCAGCGAAGCTCGGCAGCTCTGAGGTAAATGCGCGCGCGCGCGCAGGACAGAGCTCCCCGCCCTTTACAATGCAAATGGTGCGAAGCCGCGCCTGTCTATGCAAATGGCGGTTGCTCCTCCTAACGAATTATGCCAGACTGTGCCTCACGCCAACACGCCCAAACGGGAAAAAAAAACGATAAGAGGGGAAATAAAAACAACCGCTGTCCCCTCGAGAGACCGGCAGCACGCCGCAATCCCCGAGACCGGGAATAAAGCGTACCGCCGCTCACCAGTGAAGACCTCACTATAGAGAGGAAAAACCTGGCGCAAATTGCACCAGACAATAAAATAACACCAAACAAAGGAAATATATATATGCATATAAGTACTATAAGCACAAATCACACTGAGCATGTAATAAATATACTTAGCTGTCGAAAGCAGCAAAGAAAAGAGGATGAATGTGACGCAGTTTGTAGGTTATAATATACCCGATGCTGGACACTGATTGGCCCAAGTTGGACTGCCCCGCAGTGATTGGTTGTGATATTATGCAGTTGTATATGTGAAACTTTTTCCCTTTGTTCAAATTTTGAAAGATTTATTGAATTTTTCTTTGCTGCTGTTGGAAGAGTAAAGAAGAGTAAAGCATAATATTCGCCT
This sequence comes from Leptobrachium leishanense, assembly GCA_009667805.1. Classification (NCBI taxonomy): domain Eukaryota; kingdom Metazoa; phylum Chordata; class Amphibia; order Anura; family Megophryidae; genus Leptobrachium; species Leptobrachium leishanense. The sequence goes on along the minus strand of RXON01001436.1, from coordinate 47,727 downwards.
CCGTGTCTTGGTGTATAATCCCAGACTCCCTGTATTGTGTCCTCTCTGTGTATTATGTGTAACTCAGACATGTCAGTGAATCCCAGACTCCCTGTATTGTGTCCTCTCTGTGTATTATGAGTAACACAGACATGTCAGTGAATCCCAGACTCCCTGTATTGTGTCCTCTCTGTGTATTATGTGTAACTCAGACACATCAGTAAATCCCAGACTCCCTGGACTGTGGTGTCCTCTCTGTGTATTATGTGTGACACAGATATATCAGTAGATCCCAGACTCCCTGTATTGTGTTCTCTGTGTATTATGTGTAACACAGACATATCAGTGAATCCCAGACTCCCTGTATTGTGTCCTCTGTGTGTTATGTGTAACGCAGACATATCAGTAGATCCCAGACTCCCTGTATTGTGTCCTCTGTGTATTATGGGTAACGGCGACATATCAGTAGATCCCAGACTCGCTGTATTGTGTCCTCTCTGTGTATTATGTGAGTTTTATCATCTCACTGCCCGAAAGTGGAATTATCTGACTAATGGAACCTTTCGCTGTAGAAGACGTGTGGGGGATGTCCTCACGAGACACCGCGTGTGCGGAGGACGTCCTCTATTCGTTGTCCGGGCCTATACTTACCTCTCTGTCCAAGGTCCCATGGTGGTCTGACTTCTTTAAAGTCAGACGTGCTTTTAAACCCATCCTAGCGCGATTATGTCAATTTCAGGCGCCCCCCACACCTGCCAGAGCAGGGAGAGTGCCTGGAAGGGGTGGATCACTCTCCCTCCCTATAGGGAGAAGTTAGAGGGAAAAAAGAGAGAGGCATCACTGGAAAGGTCACAGTCTGACCTTTCCATCGATGCCTCTCTAACCCCTTTGGTACCATATCGCAGACTGGCACCTATCAGCACTGGATCATGGACTTCTCCCAGAGGTGCCTGACATCTTAGACGTCAGCCAAACCGCCGGGGCCTCCTCCCGCCCACTGACATCATCGCACATGGTTGCGATGATGTCGGTTAGCGAATTAATCCTATGGTGGCGATCGGGAGGTCCTTTGGACACCCGTAACTCTCGATCGGTGGCAGAGGGTCAAGTTTGGTATCATTGGAAAGGCCAGAGCATGACATTGCCAATGATACCAAACATGACTAGGTTACGTGTAAAAAAACAATATATATTTTTCAATTTTTTATTTATTAATGTGTCACTATTGTTCTCCTTTTAATTATAAAGTGAAAAATTATGCTGTACTAAGGAAAAAATTTTTTTTTTTCAGTTTTAGCTAAAATCACGTATTTTCTCAAAAATACAGTAATAGATTCCCATTTCTAATTTTTGTAACAAGCGTACCCCATAGAACATATAACTGCAAAGGGTTCGGATAATAAAATGTGAAAAAATTATTATACACGCTGTAGATGATTGAAATTTTAAAGAAAATTCACAGGGGGTTATTCGAAGAGATCCGAATTGTGGCCGAAAGGTAACGGAACAGTGAAATTCAGCGTTCGGTTACCTTTCCTGGCCATTCGGCTATCCAGAGAGCAGGTAGTTCGCCAAATCCTGGCGAATTGCCTGCACATACGGTGCCTGTTCGGTGCCTGTTTGAGGGCAGTGAATCCCCATAGAGAAGCAATGCTTCGTCTATTCAGAGAACACAAACCAGCAGTTAGAAGTTGCCGAATTGCCCTGCTGTTCTGTGGTTTCATTCGACAGGTTTATTCAGGCGAATCCCATAGACTTCAATGTTAAAAATATTCCCGTTGTAATTCAATATCTAATAAACCGTTTCTTACTATATTCTGCAGTAAAGAGTCTCTTTATTTATAGATTTTTTATGATCTTTTAGGCAGGGTTAGCGAATTGAGGTCAATGAAGGGGCCCCTGAAGGAGAGACCCCCGAAATTTCACTGCTCTCTTTGGTTTCCTTGAAATTAGAGGTTAATGCCCTCGTTTGTGCCCGGCTCGCCCTGGTGATGGCAGACGGGCGTCCAACGCTGGGATTGAAGGCATTTAAACATAAAAGCCCCCTCTAAGCGGCAGGTTCGCATCACGCCGGGTCGAGCGTTAATTAAACACAAACCCCTGCTTATTCTTTCTCTCATCGTCTCATTAAAAGCAAATAATAAAACCACATAATGAAATCTCCCCATTCTCCGGCATCTGATAAGATTTCCTCGCCGCGAGCGCAGGGAAAGTGTCTCCGTTTCATCAGCCGTTAACGAGGGACGTGCAGCGGCTCTCGGGATGAAACGCCGTGAAATACATGAAGCAGGTGGCAGCCGAGGTGGCGTAAAACATTCCCCCGCGCCGACCCGAGACGCTTCCCTTTGAAAATAAATGAGAGAGTTTTTTTGGGGGGGCGCTCGCTCGCCTCGGTCTCCGTCTCGCCATTGTTTCTCTTGTAGAATAGTAACTGACAGTATCCGATCTCCTGCGATACATTAACTTGTCAGAAACCAGGGGGATAAAAACGCGTGTGCGCAGCCGACGCAGAGCGCTTGTCAGAAGTCATTGCAAGGTCTATTCTTCAGGAGAAGCTGCTTTAAATCATCCTTGTCTAAATGACAAGACAGCGGCATCTCCTCGAAAACCAGAGACACGTCTCAGGCATGGTTGGGGGAGAGATTGGGGATTTGTTGGCCTGTGCCTCATCTAGGGGGGGACATCTGATGCCAAGCTTATCCCCTGGTAACAGGACCGGCCGGCGCTGAGGGCATGGGACAACATATATAACCATCAACAATAATAAAAAAATAAAAAGTTAGCAACGGAATCTGTTTGATAAGTAAGTGTCGCATGTGGTGGTGAGTGAGGTGAGGATGGTGAGGCTGGTGAAGGTGTTGAGGATGGTGAGGATGGAGAAGGTGGTGAAGGTGTTGATATTGCAGAGGGAGGGGAGGTGAGGTTGGTGAAGGTGTTGAGGATGGTGAGGATGGTGAGGCTGGTGAAGGTGTTGAGGATGGAGAAGGTGGTGAAGGTGTTGATAATGCAGAGGGAGGTGAGGTTGGTGACGGTGTTGAGGATGGTGAGGCTAGTGAAGGTGTTGAGGATGGAGAGGAGGGTGAGGCTAGTGAAGGTGTTGAGGATGGAGAGGAGGGTGAGGCTAGTGAAGGTGTTGAGGATGGAGAGGATGGTGAGGCTAGTGAAGGTGTTGAGGATGGAGAGGATGGTGAGGCTGGTGAAGGTGTTGAGGATGGAGAGGGCGGTGAGGATCGTGAGGCTGTTGAAGGTGAGGATCATGAGGCTGGGGAAGGGGTTGAGGATGGTGAGGCTGGTGAAGGTGTTGAGGATGGTGAGGCTGGTGAAGGTGTTGAGGATTGTGAGGCTGGTGAAGGTGTTGAGGATTGTGAGGTTGGTGAAGGTGTTGAGGATTGTGAGGCTGGTGAAGGTGTTGAGGATGGTGAGGTTGGTGAAGGTGTTGAGGATGGTGAGGCTGGTGAAGGTGTTGAGGATGGTGAGGCTGGTGAAGGAGCCCAGTGAGTGATCCCTATGTTTTTAATGATAAATTTAAACAGGAACCATATGAGGAAGAAACTATATAACCTGTGGATGGACGGACACACAAAAACAGATGTAAAAACACAGATTTTGTTATAGTTATAAGACACCTCGTTTTGTTTCTATTTAAGGCTGTCTTCAGACTAACGCATTTTTAACGTGCATTTAGGCGCACTTTATCACGGCCGTGGTAGCAGCGAATGACGGACAATGACCGCCAATATACGAAGTACGGCCACACAAAAGTCCGGCCGCGCAACGCAGGTGGAAAATGAACGCATTTTTTCAAGAATGCAGAACCGCTAGTACTGACGTACAGAGTGCGCTGCGTTCGCATAGCGGCGTGTTTGCGTGATTAGGAGACGTCAGACGCTGCTCATGTCCGGCCAACATAACGTCCAGACGCAAAAAGTGTTTAATTGACGATCCGCAAAAAAAATCACACACGAAAATGCGCGTCGTCTGACCGTTTTCGCGTATTCTGTGAAAACATACGTCTATGCATTCGGACGCACTTTTTGACGGTCGCTGCGATTAATTCGTTCGTTTGACCCGAGCCTAAACAGAAAAATTATTTTATCACCAAAAAAAACGCAAAATCTCCAAAGCTCGGTGTAAACTAACAGAGAGACTTGGGGGAGGGGCGCGCGGGAATGCTGGGAATATGATGGTGATTTATCATCATAATTACAGTAATCGGGGCTGGTAATGATTAGTCTATTAGCGATGCTGAGAACCAGCAATTATTTGATGAAAAGTGAGGAAAATCCCACATAATCTCATCAATATTACAGGCACAGATCTGCGCCACTGGGCGCTTAGTGCGGCTCGTTAGCAATCTCAGAGAGGGGCTTCCCCTGTGCCACGCGTCTGTGTATGGGTGGTCTCAAACTACAACTATTAACCCCTACCAACCCTTGGTGCCAGTTATGGCTGCACATTCCTGGGAATCACTGGCTGCAGGTGTTATGCAACATTAATAAAGTTACTTTTAATGGATACTATCTTCAGCGCGAGTGTTTATACAGAAACAAAACGAGGTGTCTTATACCTCAACCCCCAGATGTTTTCAGGACTACATTTCCGACATGGAGTTGTGGACCTATTGAATGGCTGAGTATCATGGGAGATGCGGTTCCCAAACATCTGGAGGGCCACGGTTGATAGGGATGTGCGTTTCGGGTTTCGGAATTTCGGAATTTTCACGAAATTTCCCGATTCGTGTTTTCGGATGCGGCCGATTTTCCGAAAATTTTTAGATCCGAAAATGGCAGATCCGAAAAGTTTTCAGAGCCGAAAATAAATATTTTCGGAATTTTCGAATGGACTTGAAATGTGTCAAATCGAAATTTATTGCTTTGAAACGAGGAGAACAGACGTTCCGAAAAAACGAAAATTTCCGAAATCACGAAAAGTCGATACATAAAACGAGCAAAGTGACACGAAAATACGAAAAATGGTCGATATTCCGAAAACATGTACAATTCCGAAAAACGAAAATTTCCGAAATCACGAAAAGTCGATACAAAAAACGAGCTAAGTGACACGAAAATACGAAAAATGGTCGATATTCCGAAAAAAAAATGTACACGAAAAACGAGTCGAGCCGAACCGAATCGAAACAGAAATCGGTCGAAACGAGCCGAATCGAAAAGTTTAAACATCCGAAAAATCGAATCGAACCGAAAAAAAAAATCGGTGCACAAGCCTAACGGTTGAGCCCGTCTGAGCTACAGGATGGGGCGAGCACTCGCACTGTGTTATGTTTACTTTAAAAGTGCTACAACATCCCGTTATTTTGATACTCTGTAGCATAATCATAATAACACGGAGAGAGATATACTCTGTATTGTGAGCTCGATTCATACCCATACTCAGGAGAAGCACATCTCCATAGGGTTGTGTATGTTCATCCAACACTATAGAACTTATATATGTGTATTAGACATGTGCATTCGTTTTAGTACTAAAATGATTTAGTCCGAATTTTGGGATAATTTAGTTTTCGGATGACTCAAGAGAAACGAAATTGCTCAGTACAAAAAACGAAAGAAACTAAAATAAAATGCACTACATTTTAGTTTCAGTCCTTTTTGTGATATTACATTGCTGAGTGAAGGAGACCAGCAATGAAGAGCGCAACATCGCAATATATGAAGTTCTGCACCCTCCACATGCCAATGCAGTAGGATGTTCTATACAGAGAGGGGCATTAATTAATGCAGGAGGATGTTCTATAAATTATACAGATAGGGGTATTAATGCAGGACAATGTTATATACATTATACAGAGAAAGGTATAAATTGAGGAGGATGTTCTATACAGAGAGGGACATTAATTAATTCAGGAGGATGTTCTATATATTATACAGAGAGGGGTATTAATTAATGCAGGTGGATGTTGTATACATTATACAGAGAGGGGTATTAATTAATGCAGGAGGATGTTCTAAACATTATACAGAGAGGAGCCTTTTTTTTTTTTAGCCCTTTAAATCCAGTGGCTGTGAGCGCTGAGATCGGCTGCTTGTTACATTATCTCTCAGTACAATGTATCAGGCTCAGCTGTTACAGTAACTGACTGTAACAGCGCTCAGAGTTTCAGTAAAACAAGGAAATAATATTCTTCGAATCTCTTATATATAAAAATATTATTTACTAGTTTTACTGAAACTCTGAGCGCTGTGATGAGCAGCAGTCAGTTACTGCAACAGCTTTGCCTGACACGGGGCAGTATTACAATGTTGGTGCTAACTTAACCAGAGCTGTTGTAAACTGAAAACCTCCATAGGCTATAATGGCTCTGGGAAGTTTACAACAGCTCTGGTTAAGTTAGCACCAAGTATGTAATATGGCCCACATTGTGCTGAGAGTGAGAGATACTGTAACCAGCAGCGATCTCAGCCCTCTGAGGAGCCACTACAATAGTAATTGTATCCACTGGTTTTCGGATGAACGAAATTAGTTTTCATACTAAAGAACTGAAAACGAATTTCTTTAGCAACTAAATAAATTGCATTTTAGGACTAATCCATTAGTTCAAAACGAAATTTTGTGCTGTGCACATGTCTAATGTGTATTTTGCATCGAAAAAAATGGAAATTTTGCACAAACACTCCCTCTTTGTATGTCTTTTAGGCTAGGGTCAGACGAAAGTATTTTTCCCCCTGCGAACGTGAAAAAGTGTGTCCGAACGTATTGACGTATTTTTTCACGGAATGCGCAAAAACGATCAGACGACGCGCATTTTCGGGCGTCATTTTGTACGGATCGTCAATAAAACTCTTTTTGCGTCTGGACGTTATGTAGGCTGGACATTAGCAGTGTCTGACATCTCCTAATCACGCACACACGCCGCTATGCCGCAGCTGCGCACTCTGTACGTCAGTACTAGCTGTTCAGCGTTCTCAGAAAAATGCGTTCAAATTCCACTTGCGTTGCGCGGCCGGACTTTTGTGCGGCCGTACATTGTATATTGCCCGTCATTGCCCGTCATCTGCTGCTAGTGCGGCCGTAATTATGTGCGCCAGAACGCACGTTAAAAGTGCGCTGGTCTGACCCCAGCCTTAGTGCTGCATTGTTCAGTGAGATCTCCCTCCTGTCACCCTCTATTACTGTAAAGAAGCTACAAGGAGCAGCCCCCACCCTCACTGTAATAAAAAGCTCAGCAAACTTTACTGCTTCTTTACAGCAGCCAGGGAGATTCAGATAGTTTAAGGGACACTTTACTCATCCTCACCACTTTAGTGTCTTAAAGTGGTCAGGATGTGAGGAGTGCCCCTCTCTCCCCCCCCACCTCCCCATATCTGTTGAAATCTCTGGGTAAAGCAGAGGAGTTTCCTCCACCGCACCCAGCATCACCAGCAGCCGAGATTTTGAATTTCCTGACTGCCGGTCACTAGTGATGTCACACAAAGAGAGCGGTGATGTCACCCTGTGAGACCAATCGCTGTAGCTTTCTTAGAGGCAGTGATGCATCAGATCTGTGCATGCGCGTGCAGCTCCGATCCATCGTTCTCCGCAGGCGCTGCGGAACTTGGTGTGAGTCCCGTAACGCTGCGCAATGTGCGGTTCCTACACTACAAAACTGCACAGAAAAGCTTCAGGGACTTCCGGGGTTGGGAGACCCTGAACCAGAGATGAGGAGGAGCAGAGAGGGGGAAAGGGGAGGAAAAATCACCCAAAAATAAAAACAAATAAATGGGCAGAGGCCGTCAGTAGGATCTGCTTAATTATTTAAGGGCAAAGGTAAAAGAACTCTGTTTTCAATAGAATATCCCTTTATAAAACAATGGATGCAAAAGCCGCTCCTACATGTATTTCATCAACACAGTCTCTGTTTTAAATTCTGAAAGATAAGAGACGCCATCTATTGCCTGCAACCTTTCATCCCATTAAGGCTGACTGTCCACTGGCACCGCAGTTGGGCGCACCTGGCCATCAGCCGATCAGGGTTGTCCACTGGAAGCGCCTTGGACGACCCAGATCGGTCGATGGATAGGCCGCTGAATGAAAAATATATAACGAAAAAAAAATCGTCATGGTGCAGGGGGCTGAAATAGGGTTCATCACCAGGGACAGCAATGCTAAATGCAGCCGACTCAAAGAGAAAAAAGAAAACCGACACGAGAAAAAAAAAACAGAACTCAAGATTTTTATAAAAAACCATAAAAATACCTAAAAAAATTCTATTACTAAAAAGGCTTTTTGCTGCAGATTAAAATAATAAACAGTTGAATAAAAAAGAAAATATTTTTACATTGAACCCTATAGGCTTCGCACTGAACCACTTCTCTACAGGGGGCAATTTTCCTGCCGCGGCACGGCTGTTTAACTATACAATTCATCTTTTTCACGTTTCCATGCCGCAGCTCGGCGGTTTAACTATACAATTCTTCTTTTTCACGTTTCCATGCCGCAGCTCGACGGTTTAACTATACAATTCATCTTTTTCACGTTTCCATGCCGCAGCTCGACAGTTTAACTATACAATTCATCTTTTTCACGTTTCCATGCCGCGGTACGGCAGGTTTAACTATACAATTCATATTTTTCAAGTTTCCATGCAACGGCACGGCAGTTTAACTATACAATTCATCTTTTCATGTAAATTATACCAGATCATCCGATTTCATCTGATCAAATTCAATTTAAATGGGAAGGATCGCTAATCTGTTGTAATCATATGAAATTGTCTGAAATCGTCCGTCGGGCGTTGGATGCAGTAGAAGAGGGCTGATTCACCTGCATGTTATAGGATCGGTTGGACGACTTCAGACGATATCGGATGATCACACCATCGCGTGAATACAGACCCAGCGGATGCCCAACCTTTATGTTTCCGTGAAGGAGAGACAAATACATAACAAATTTAAAACAGAAATTGTGCAAATTTCCATTATTTTAGTCTTTCAACTATTTCAAAATAACAATATTCACACAAAATCCTTTTCTGTAAATGTTCTCAGTGCATCCCGTGTGTCCAACAAATGTTGTGCTAGTGCAGTCTTCAGCAAAAAGCGCTTGGCAGTTAACGGGTTACGTAGGAATCGCAGGGTGGTCCGTAGGGGCATCACTTTAAAGAACAGAACCCCTGCCATGTCTCCTCCTTCTGCCTCTCCCGTGTATTCCCAAACGTTCCGCTACAAAATAAATACTATCGTTTTGTAAGCAACAGCTATAATTCCGCGGCTCGATACGTCGCCGAGCGCTTTACAAAAGCCTCCTATCCCAGCAATCTGTGTCTGCGGATCAATGCCCCCCCGCGGCTCCGAGGCAGGTGTCAAGGCAGAAATAATGCCGTTTGGACTCAAGAATACAGGGAGCTGTCTCTTATTCCCATTCTCCGACCCCAGCGGGAGACCCGAACTGTTATAATTACAGCCTTATACCCGAGCACGGCGCGCATGCATTCCTCTAAATAGATTTAAGAACGCGTTGGTCGCAGGAGGAAAGAAAAAACAGAGGGGGGGAAAAAAAAAGAAGCCACTCGACAACCAATTTTATTGCTGCCTCCCTTATAAAAAAAAATCCCTATAAAAAAAGCAAACAAATAAAAACGATTATTACTGCGATTAGCGCAACATCCACTTGATAAATATTTACGCGGGGAAGCGGCACGTACCGTCGTCTCACGACGCGAAACGCGTGGGTGATCATCATCATCTCAGATAATTATTATTATAGCGATATTAAGGTTGTGTAACTGGGCGTTTTGAAACAACGGGGAGCAATTTGTACGATTTGCAAAGTGCTACCTTGCGTTCTCACGCGGTAATGATGTCTTGGCTTTGTGACATGAAACAGATAAGAGGTGGAATTCGGGGCTTTCAGCTCTTTCCGTTCTTCGCTCCTGCTTCAAAGTATCAAATTTATTTATTTATTTATATATTTATAAAGTATTTTCCCAGGACGGATACATTGAGATTTCTCTGGTTTTCAGTTTGTCCTGGATTCAAGAACATTGAATTGTTACAGAAACACAAAGTAATAAAATGCAAGATATTAAAAACACAAATATACAGATTAACCCAGAAAATAAATATGTAGCAAATTCATTCTCTTTGTACACAGGACCCACTTTGCCGTATCTGGAGGAAGGTGAATGGTCACTTTGTGTAAATTTGTTTTGTTTATTAATCTTGCCGCTATTATACCCAATTTCCGAGCCGCAGAAAGCCTCTCGCTATGGAAAGGAAAAATAATAAAGGGTCGCTCGCATACAGAGCCGGAGCGCTTGGTCTTAATAACCCTTTCATTGCCTTTGACACAAAATAGAATTATCACAATTCGATCGGATGACTTCCTGCAGACATGGAATATTAAGGGTCATAAAATTTAATAGGTGGGGGGGTATAGCTAGGGATGTGCGTTTCGGGTTTCGGAATTTCGGAATTTTCACGAAATTTCCCGATTCGTGTTTTCGGATGCGGCCGAATTTCCGAAAATTTTTAGATCCGAAAATGGCAGATCCGAAAAGTTTTCCGAGCCGAAACGAAATATTTTCGGAATTTTCGAATGGACTTGAAATGTGTCAAATCGAAATTTATTGCTTTGAAACGAGGAGAACAGACGTTCCGAAAAAACGAAAATTTCCGAAGTTACGAAAAGTCGATACAAAAAACGAGCAAAGTGACACGAAAATACGAAAAACGGTCGATATTCCGAAAAAAAATATGTACACGAAAAACGAGTCGAACCGAATCGAAACAGAAATCGGTCGAAACGAGCCGAATCGAAAAGTTTAAAAATCCGAAAAATCGAACCGAATCGAACCGAAAAAAAAATCGGTGCACAAGCCTAGGTATAGCTCAAACGGAGGTTACCTTTCCTGGGATAACGGTAGTCCAGGCAGCAAAAGTTCTGTTAAATCTGTGCAGCAGACAGTGTTTATTTAAACTGTTGCAATAAAACAAAATTAAGACCGATAATAAATCCTTGCCGTTCAGGCTCTTATTAAACAGGTAGGTTCCCTCTCTAACAAGGGGGGAGCTTTTCTCAGCCACCTCACCAAACAAAAATACTTTAAGCAACCTTTTACACCCCTTTCAGCTGGTAGCTCTCTCAGAAGGCTGTCTGAGTCCCAGGCCAGAGCCACGTCCTGCTTCAGCCTCCCCTTTTTATCTCCCCTGGATAAGCATCAATTAAGTAATTAACAAATTGAGTAAATTGAGTGTGGGTCGTCTTCATAGTCTGGATGTATGTTGGGAATATTTGGCTGTGTGGGATAGGAGTGAGTCTGGGTTTGCTTTGTGGCCTGCGGTTGTGTGGGATGGGAGTGAGTGTGGGTTACCTACGTAGTCTGGGAGCGTTTGGCTGTGAGGGATGGGAGTGTGGGCTGTCTCTATATCCTGGAAGTTTGTGGCTATGTGGGATGGGAGTGAGAGTGGGTTGTCTGTGTATCCTGGCACTATGTGACTGTGTGGGATGGGAGTGAGTGTGCATTTTCTTTGTAGCCTGGGAGTATGTGGCTGTGCAGGATGGGAATGAGTGTAGGTTTTCTGTGTATCTTGGGAGTTTGTGGCTGTGTGGGATGGAAGTGTTGATTGTCTGTGTTTCCAGGGGTTCTGTGACTGTATGAGATGGGAATGAGTGTGGGTTGTCTGCATAGCGGGAATTTGTGGCTGCATGGGAAGGAAGTGAGTGTGGGTTGCCTGTGTATACTGTGAGTCTGTGACTGTGTGAGATGGGAGTAAGTGTGGGCTGTCTGTGTATCCTGGGAGTTTGTGGCTGTGTGGGATCGACGTGAGAGTGGGTTGTCTGTGTATCCTGGGAGTTTGTGGCTGTGTGGGATCGAAGTGAGAGTGGGTTGTCTGTGTATCCTGGGAGGTTGTGGCTGTGTGAGATGGGAGTAAGTGTGGGTTGTCTGTGTATCCTGGCACTATGTGACTGTGTGGGATGGGAGTGAGTGTGGGTTGTCTGTGTATCCTGGCACTATGTGACTGTGTGAGATGGGAGTAAGTGTGGGTTGTCTGTGTATCCTGGCACTATGTGGCTGTGTGGGATGGGAGTGAGTGTGCATTTTCTTTGTAGCCTGGGAGTATGTGGCTGTGTGGGATCGGAATTAGTGTGGGTTGTCTGCATAGCGGGAGTTTGTGGCTGCATGGGTTGGAAGTGAATGTGGGTTGTGTTTATCCTGGGAGTCTGTGGCTGTGTGAGATGGGAGTTAACGTAGGTTGTCTGTGCATCCTGGGAGTTTGTGGCTGTGTGGGATGGGAGTACATGTGGGTTGTCTGTGTATTCTGGAGTTTGTGACGGTGTAGGATGGGAGTTAGTGTGAGTTGTCTGTGTATCCTGGGAGTTTTTGGCTGTGTGTGATGGGAGTAAGTGTGAATTGTCTGTGTATCCTGGGAGTTTGTGGTTGCGTGGGGTAGGGATGTGCATGGCTGAAAAATTTGTTTCGTTTCGTTACGTTTTTAAATCATTTTGTTTTCGGAATTTTGTCACTAATTTAGTTTCGTATTTCGTTTCGATTTGATTTGAAATTTCGAATCGATTGGAATTTCATATATCAATTCGATGGTTGATATCAATTACAATTTTGGATCACTGAATAAAACCCCAATTAATCAAATTTTTCTGTTAAAAGAAAAGCTAGGGTTAAATTTTAAGATGTGTCACAGATTTAGTATTTGAGTCAAATTAAACAGTGAAACGAAATGAATTTGTTTCATAAAGTCCTTTGCTGACTATTACTTGTATTGTAAGTTAAGATCAGTTCGATAGTTGATATCAGTTACTCAAATTTTTCTTTTATGATGATGACACATAAATTCGTTATATACCGTTTCATTTCGAATTCGTATCGTATCAATTCGTTATTCGGAAAAAAATTCTGAATACGAAATAATCAAATTTCGTTCCAAGTTCTGAATTTTTCCGAAACGAATGCACATCTCTAGCGTGGAGTGGGAGTTTGTGGTTTTGTGTGGGACAGAGAAGAGTGTTTTATTCAAGCCAGTATTACACATAAAATATTTTCCATATCCATGGAATAGAACGATGTATAAATCTGTTTTCTATGTGTTGTCATTCTTACAGATGATGTCAATGGTTTTTAATTGAACCAAATAATTAGCAAGAAAAACAAACTCATTAACTCATGGCACGCACACTGTATTACACGGCCAGCGTGTGCATGGCTGGGAGATAATATGCACTGAGTGCTCCGCGTAGGATCCAGCTGCACCATCTCAGAAGGTCCGTTAAGGTCCATTACACTCTGGATGCAGTTCATATACTCTGAAAGGGACATTGTGCATCACCAATCGTTTTCCTGGCATTGGTCGCAGCGGTCCTGCTGGTCTCAGACCTTGGGCACCGGCCAGCTGCTTCCATTTACTCTATTCTGCTCATGTCTCTTGTTCATTAAACAGCTGAGGGTCATCCGTGCAGGTTTGAGGACTAGAAGCTCCAGATCCGGAGCAGCGCATGAGACTCCATGGAACCTGATCCAATAACGCTCTTCATAAAATATCTTTTATAGAAAATCAAGACACAAGATATCTCGAGAACCTCATGACTTGATAAACGTTAGGCTTGTGCACCGATTTTTTTTTCGGTTCGATTTGATTTTTCGGATTTTCAAACTTTTCGATTCGGCTCGTTTCGACCGATTTCTGTTTCGATTCGGTTCGGCTCGATTCGTTTTTCGTGTACATTTTTTTTTCGGAATATCGACCATTTTTCGTATTTTCGTGTCACTTTGCTCGTTTTATGTATCGACTTTTCGTGATTTCGGAAATTTTCGTTTTTTCGGAACGTCTGTTCTCCTCGTTTCAAAGCAATAAATTTCGATTTGACACATTTCAAGTCCATTCGAAAATTCCAAAAATATTTCGTTTCGGCTCGGAAAACTTTTCGGATCTGCCGTTTTCGGATCTAAAAATTTTCGGATCTAAAAATTTTCGGAAAATCGGCGCATCTGAAAACACGAATCGGGAAATTTCGTGAAAATTCCGAAATTCCGAAACCCGAAACTCACATCCCTAATAAACGTGAGATCCCACAAGCTTCTCGTCATTGTAAGGCAGAGTCTTCACTTTACGTACATGGCGGAGGCAGCTTCTAGGCTAATTTTCACATATACTGTATCTCTTTATTGATACCCATTATTTTTATCCCACCTTTAGCGAGTCTTTCCTATGTAAAAGAAGAGTCTGGAGTTTCCTCCCACCTAAACACACTATACTTACCAGCCCCTACGTCAACCCCTGATTCCACCATGCACTGCTATGCAATGCGCAAGGATGTGCTGCTAAGTGAAGCACAAGCCTACAGGTCAGGAGGAAGATGTCCGTGGACTCGTGCTAGAAGTAGGAATAAGTCGCTAAAGGGAGGAAATAAATTAATAAAGGCTGCAGATTGATTTCAATTTTTGGATCGATTTATGAAAATTTAAAGTAAAAACACTAGCATTTTACCTTAAACATTTGCAATTTTTACTGCAACCTCACCAGTTCTGACTCTTTGCAGCCACATGGAAGGTTTATCGGGAAGACAGCGACCTTGAAATCCCATATTTGTACATTAAAACCTGCTATTGAGAGGCTCAATGATCGTTAATGAAAGAAATTAAATTTTGCTGTCTCCCTCTCCTCACTGACGAGACGTCTCTCTCTCTCCTGGATAGAGTTGTTGATGTTTGCTGTCTCCCTCTCCTCTCTGGTGAGGTACCTCTCTCTGCTGGAGAGTCTTGTTAAATTTTGCTATCTCCCTCTACTCTCTGGCAAGACACCTCTCTCTCCTGGAGATCTTTGTTGAATTTTGCAGTCTCCCCTCCTCTCTGGTGAGGCACCTCTCCTTCCTCCCTATTCTGAAGAGCTTTGTTGAACATTGCTGTCTCTCTCTTGTCTCTGGCGTGATGCCTCTCTATCTTCATGAGCTTTGCTAAATTATGCTGTCTCCCTCTCTTCTATGAAGAGGCACGCCTATCGCTTTCCACTCCTTCTCTGAGAGCTTTGGTGAAATTTGCTGTCTCCCTCTCCTCTCATTGAAGGTGCCACTCTTTCCTTTGTCTCCTGGAGAGCTTTGTTGAATTTTGCTATCTCCCTATCCTCTCTGGTGAGGCACCTCTCTCTCCAGCCTTCTGGAGAGCATTGTTGAATATTGCTGTCTCCCTCTCGTCTCTGATGTGGCACCTCTCTCTCCTCGAGAGCTTTGTTGAGTTTTACTGTCTCCCTCTCCTCTCTGGCAAGGTGCGTCTCATTCCTGGAGAGCTTTGTTGAATTTTGCTTTTCCCCTCTCCTCTCGGGTGAGGTACCTCTCTCTCGTGGAGAGCTTTGTTGAATTTTGCTGTCTCCGACTCTCCTCTCTGGCGAGGTTCCTCTTTCTCCTCTACAGCATCAAGAACTTCATTGAACTTTGCTGTCTCTCTATCCTCTCTGGTGAGGCACCCTTCTCTACAGCCTTCTGGAGAACGTTATTGACTTTTCTCACTCTCATCTCTGATGTGTCACCTCTCTCTCCTCGAGAGTTTTGTTGAGTTTTGCTGTCTCCCTCTCTGGCAAGGAGCTTCTCTAACCTCTCTATCTTGGAGAGGTCAGTTGAATTTTGCTTTCTCCCTCCTCTCCTCAGATGAGTTTTGATGAAGTTTGTTGTCTCCTTCTCCTTTCGGGTGAGGTACCTCTCTCTTGTGGAGAGCTTTGTTGAATTTTGCTGTCTCCGACTCTCCTCTCTGGCGAGGTTCCTCTTTCTCCTCTACAGCATCAAGAACTTCATTGAACTTTGCTGTCTCTCTATCCTCTCTGGTGAGGCACCCTTCTCTACAGCCTTCTGGAGAACGCTATTGACTTTTGCTCTCTCACTCTCATCTCTGATGTGTCACCTCTCTCTCCTCGAGAGTTTTGTTGAGTTTTGCTGTCTCCCTCTCTGGCAAGGAGCTTCTCTAACCTCTCTATCTTGGAGAGGTCAGTTGAATTTTGCTTTCTCCCTCCTCTCCTCAGATGGGTTTTGATGAAGTTTGTTGTCTCCTTCTCCTTTCGAGTGAGGTACCTCTCTCTCTTGTGGAGAGGTTTGTTGAATTTTCCTGTCTCCTTCTCTCCTCTCCTCTCTGGTGAGGTGCCTCTTTCTCCTCTACAGCATCAAGAACTTCATTGAACTTTGCTTTCTCCCTCTCCTCTCAGGTTAGGTGCCTCTCTCCCCTCTCTTTCCATTTGGGCTTTGTTAAATTTTACTGTCTCCCCCTCCTCTCTGAGAAGGCGCCTCGCTCTTCACTCCCTCTTTGAGCGCTTTGATGAATTTTGCTGTCTCCCTGTCTTCTCATTCAAGGTGCCTCGTTCTCCTCTCTCTTCTGGAGAGCTCGTTGAATTTCGCTGTGTCTCTCTTCTGTCTGGTGAGGCGCCTCTCTATCCTCTCTCTCCTGGAGAGCTTCGTTGAATGTCAGTCTCTGTGGGAGGTGTTTATTGGGTCCCGGTCAATAGGAGCCTGATGATGGTTAAGCAGTCAAACTGAACGTTGCGTCTCTCCATCTCTTTTCTCCTTGTTTCCAGGATAATTTATTTCTTAGAAGAAGCCATTCATCAATCAAAAATATTATCTCCGTCCTAAATGTCACAGCGCGCGTGTCGGCTCGAAAAACATAATATTGAGCAGCAGACTTCACTTCAAACTGCTTTGATTGACGAGTTTCCATAAATGTGAATACCAGCGTGCATGGGGGCCTACCACTGGGTATTACCTCCCCGCTCGGCCTGGATTTCTATGATATTGGCTTTGCAAGGCTTTATCTGCACGGAATGCACTCCTCCGAGGCCTGAATTCACAGGAAGAATCCCAGTTGTGTCCATTCGTCTAGCAGAGCCATAAATCACCGAGTGACTCGCGGAGCGCTCTTACTCCCAGGAAAATGGGACAGAAGTGCCACATGCTCGGGATTTGCATTATTCGACGGTGGGATGACGGCACGCCGCACAAATAAAAATAAATAGACCTGCATCGCGCCGCCCTGGGAAATACACCGTGCTAAGCAATGCTTACATTATCTTCTCACTGAGCCGAACACTCACACGCGTTTCTGTTTACACGCACGCTACAAGGCGGCCGGAAAGCACGACTCGAGGATCTCTCTCTCGCTCTTCCGATATTGACCAATAAAGCTGTAATTACAATGTGTCCGTCTCTTAGCAGCTTCGCTTTCAATAGGGATTTTTAAAGCAAATTTCTGTATATAGCCCAAATATAATGTGTGGCATTGGGTCAGGGTCAATGGGTGTCCACTATGATGCAATGTGCTATCCAGCCAGAGCCACCATTTGGAGGGATGACAGTCCATGATATGTTTAGGGACTCAGTGGCTCCAGTAGATTTCGGTGTCTGAACTGCTGCCTCCACCGGAAGAGAAGGACAGCACGGGCTCCGGGATCTCACCCCCCCCCACGTCCATCTTGAATGGCACTTGGTCCGCCATGTTGGGTAGCCAAACTCTCCCACGCGGCAGCCGTAGTCCTCTGCGATCTGGTAGAACCGGATTACTCAGTGGCACATCCATCGAACACTCAGAGGAAGGCGACCCAGACTCCCCGGCAGCATCGTCCCTTACATCCACCGTCCTCTGCCTCCGGCCTCTCAGGGGACTTGGACTAAGCCTTATAGGCGGTCTGGATTGCCATTCTCTCCTCCTCGTCCTGCGCTCTTCCGGCTCAGCAGTTGAAGGGGGCCGACTCTGGACCAGCGCCCCATCCAGCAACTCCAAAACAATCGACTCCTGGGCCTCAGCATGAGCCCTCAGCTACTCCAACAAGCTTTGAACACAAGGTGATGTCATAATATATAAGAGGTTATTCAGAGATGTCACGGAGATGTAACCAGACACTGAAATTCAGGGTACGGTGACATTTCGGGGCCATTCAGAGAGCAGGCAGGTAGTCAAATTTTGGAGAATTGCCAGTAAAATACGGTGCCTGTTCGAGGGCAGTGAAATACTGTGCCTGTTTGGCGGCAGTGAAATACGGTGCCTGTTCGGCATTAGTGAAATCCCCCATAGAGAAGGAATGGTTAATCTATTCACATTGAACAGCAGAGAAAGGTCAGTGAAATGCCCTGCCATTCGGTGGTTTCATTCGGCAGGTTTATTCAGGTGAATCCCATAGGCTTTAATGTTAAAAATATTCCCGTTTTAATTCAATATCTAATAAACCGTTTATTATTTTAATCTGCAGCAAAAAGTCTCTTTATTTATAGATTATTTAGGATCTTTTAGGAATTTTTCAGGATTTTTTCGGCAATTTTTTTTTTTAAAAAAAAAATCGTTTTCTTTTTTATTTGTAACAGCCCTTTTTATTATCATTCATTGGATTTTAAATGTAAATTCCAGACATTTTCGTTCAGTAGTTTCTTTGCAAACAGCGTTTCACTTTTGACACTTTCAAGCGTATTGGTTTTTTTTTCACCCCGTTTGTCAGCTTGTCGGCATTTTCCGGTGACTGCTTTGTGCTGTGACCGGAGGCTCAGCGACTTTTTCCGTTGTGTTCGGCGTTGTTTTTGCGGCGGTATCTGCGGGTTTTCGGTGAGTGTTCATTGGGTTCGTGCGCTCCAGGGACCCTACGGTTGTACTTGAATACACCGCTGAGTCGGCGAACTAGAATCGCCGAATCGCCCCGAAGTGTGGGGAACGTAAGGGCACCGAAATGTCAGTGACATCTGAATAACCGCTATAGACTACACCAATCTCAAATTAATTATTATGTTTTATTGTTTTCCTTTCCTCCACAGAGCCCTTGATCTCTTCTTGACATTGTTGACAGAATCAAAGAGGCGATACCCCTCCCCTCCCAACACCTACATACCAGTAAGTGAAACATTGTTGCACCCTAATAAACCAATCCACATATCTTTACTGTCCAGCACAGGCCAGCAGTCATGTTCCCCCACCTTATAGTCCAGACGGATTGACTTCTTAAACCCTGTGCTTGTCTAAGTGCCAGACCCCTCCATGCCACCCAGGACTGGACCACCAAGATATCAGGAAATGTCCCGAGGTATTTGAGGCCGGTATGCACTCTCAACATAAATTGAGCAGAAGAGGAGGCAAAATGTTTCTGCTGGCGGCCGCTCTCCCAGCTGGACGGACGCAGGTGAATGGTTCCTGCTAACTCATCATAAACCACCTTTTATTGAATAATCTCCATTATTCTATCATTTCCCTTCTTGGTTTTCACGTCTCACACATCGTTCCTGGCTATGAGGGTCTCGCGTGTCCTGCCAGCCGCCTTAAACCCTGCCACCCTTATTTATTAGTCAGAGCTTGGCATTGGGCATAAATTACTGTAAGTGACGGAACGTGGGCTGAACGTTAAGGATAGTTGTCTAGGCTAAATTGTAGCTGCAGCGATTCTGACGGGTGAAGCTGGCGCGCAACTGACAATGCGCGGCAAAACGGCGACAGAGAGTGAACCCGAGCCGCTAATTAAGGTCTCGCTAAACATAGTCCCTGTAATTGGCCTGCCAGCGACGACGACGACGAGCAAAGCGGGCTGAATAATTACACCATCAGGGCTTTAATTAATTTTCTCGGCGGGGTCCTTGGCTCTGTGATCTCAGGGGAGGAAAAAAAGGTCCCCGAAAAGTAAACATAAAATAAAATATATATACCCGCTTAGTGAAGCATGGGTCAAATTTACGACAAATCCCGAGCAAAATAGAAATATCTGGAGCCCTGGTCTCGTGTTTAAGGGCCCATTCACACAGGGACTTAGCGCGCGGTTTTCGCCTCGGTATCACGTGTATTTCTGCGCGATATCACTCCATGCAGCTTCTCCAATGTATTTCAATGGAGCTGTTCACATCTCACAGCTCAATGCCGCCTGTCGCTCGTCGCTAGTACATGACCCTTTTTGCGTGATTTGTGATTTCGCGGTTTGCATCAATGGTGTTGCGCAATATCACTCAGTATCGCGTATATGAACATTGCGCAGAAAAACGCACTATTTTCATGTCGCTCAGTGTGAATTGGCCCTTAATGTGGTCAGGATTAGGGATGAGCCGAACACCCCCCGAGTTCGGTTTGGTCCCGAACCCGAATTTTTCCAAATGTTCGGGTCTGAACCCGAACCCCATGCAAGTCAATGGGGCTGAAAATTCGTTTTTTAGAGTGCCCTCCAAGAGGGCATATATGCTACATATTTGCCATAAAAGGTGTATGGGGGTCCGGGTAGTGCCCTGGGGGACAGGAAACAAGGACAAAAAGTTTTAAAAAATACGTTTTTAAAGGGACAGTGAGTTTTCCATGAAATAAGGGTTAAAAATAAAAACGAAAAATTCCTTCAAATATCGTGCCTAGGAGGTCCCCATAACCTGCCCGTGAAGTGGCGGATTTCTAGGATGTATAGAAACACTTAAAAACAAAAAAATGATGTTTCAAATGACGGTAAATGCTTTTCCTTTAATCTATCCATAAACAACTGCTTGGGGCGGCAGTCTGTATGAAAAGAGGAGACATTTTCGGACATGCAGAAAAGGTTTACTGATTTTTTTGGCTAAATTATTGTGAAACTTATGCAGGCTTTGGATGAAAGTAACAATAGGTGCTTCAAAATTGGTCCTTTAGCGTCCCCCAACAGTGCCGTCACACCGTAACCCCTCTGAGGATATGAATCTGATACAGGCGTCAGTGGCAGTACACCCAGATATTGTGCCTTTGGTGCCAGGCCAGCAAGTATCATCATACAGTAACCCCTCTGTAGTATTGTGGAAGAATGCAGGGGTGAACCATGTGGTCCTATATTAAAAAGATATGATTCTGGTCAAGGCGTCAGTGCACCCAGATATTGTGCCTTTGGTGCAAGACTGCCAGGCCAGCAACTATCACCATACAGTAACCCCTCTGTAGTATTGTGGAAGAATGCAGGGGTGGACCATGTGGTCCTATATTAAAAAGATATGCATCTGGTAAAGGCGTCAGTGCACCCAGATATTCTGCCTTTGGTGCAAGACTGCCAGGCCAGCAACTATCACCATACAGTAACCCCTCTGTAGTATTGTGGAAGAATGCAGGGGTGGACCATGTGGTCCTATATTAAAAAGATATGCATCTGGTAAAGGCGTCAGTGCACCCAGATATTCTGCCTTTGGTGCAAGACTGCCAGGCCAGCAAGTATCATCATACAGTAACCCCTCTGTAGTATTGTGGAAGAATGCAGGGGTGGACCATGTGGTCCTATATTGAAAAGTTTTTTATCTGGTAATGGGCGTCAGTGCACCCAGATATTATGCCTTTGGTGCCAGGCCAGCAAGTATCATCATACAGTAACCCCTCTGTAGTATTGTGGAAGAATGCAGGGGTGGACCATGTGGTCCTATAATAAAAAGATATGATTCTGGTCAAGGCGTCAGTGTACCCAGATATTGTGCCTTTCATGGCAGCTAGTGCCTTCACACCGTAATCCTTTTGTGGTATTGTGGAAGAGTGCAGGGTTGGACCCTGCAGTTCAAAAAATTTAAATGATATAAATCTGGCACAGGCGTCAGTGCAGCCAAATATTGCACCTTTCATGGCAGCAAGTGCATTCATACCGTAACCCTTTTGTGGTATTGTGGAAGAGTTCAGTGCTGGAGGTTTTGTGAATGCAGAAGACATCCCCGATCTATTCCGTTACATCAGCATCAGGGGGTTGATAGCTGCTGATCCAGGACTGATTCATTTTTATAAATGTCAGCCGGTCTACAGAGTCGGTGGACAGACGCACTCTTTTGTCTGTGACAAAACCTCCAGCGGCACTGAACGTCCTTTCAGAAAGCACGCTGGATGAAGGGCAACCTAGTAGCTGCATAGCATATTGGCTAAGTTCTGGCCAGTGATCCAATCTCAACACCCAGTAAGCCAGTGGATCATCTGCTGGAAAGGTATCCAGGTCTGCACTTGCCCCTAGGTTGTCCTGCACCATATGGTGAAGACGCTGGCAATGGGTGCCTACATTTGACGTCCCTGGGCGTCGTGGACTAAAAAATTTTAAAAATGCATCAGTCAAGCGGCCCTGGCCTTCACCACTATTCCTCTGATCATCCGCAGCCTCAGAAGCACTTGTGTCAGCACTTGGTAATCTACCAGTGCCTGGAAAGGTGTTACACAAGTGTCACTTTAGAGCGTCCTCAAGTTTTTTCATCCTGTGCTCCCTCTGTGCGGGCAGGATGAGCTCTGCATCTTTACCCTTGTATCGTGGATCAAGAAGGGTTGCCAACCAGTAATGATCCCTCTCCTTGACAGCACGAATCCTGGGGTCCTTTAGCAGGCTTTGCATTATTAGGGAGCCCATGCAGCATAGGTTGGAGGTGGCATTAGCTTCCGAGTCTTCCTGGTCAATGAGGATGACCGTATCGTGCACTTCCTCCTCCCAGCCACGCACTAGCCCTTCTGTTTCTGGGCACACGAAACCCTCTCTTGAGGAATCCCCTCCTTCAATGCCCCCACTACTTAAATATTCCTCCTCCTGTCTGATCTGAGTAGGACCCGCTGGAATGCTGTCTGCGGAATGACTGGGGCCTTGAGAGCTAGGGAAGGCCTCCTCTTCCTCCTGCTGCTCTGCCTCTAGAGCCACATCTATAATTCCCCGCAGAGTGTGCTCCAACAGGAACACTAAAGGAATTGTGTCACTGATGCATGCACTGTCCCTGCTCACCATCCTCGTTGCCTCCTCAAATGGTGACAGTACAGTGCATGCATCCTTGATCATCAGCCACTGCGGGGGGGGGAAAAAACAAGTTGACCTGAACCTGTTCTTGTGCCATACTCACACAAGTACTCGTTGATGGCCCTCTGCTGCTTGTGCAGACACTGCAGCATTGCTAATGTCGATTTCCACCTGGTGGGCATGTCACAGATCAGACGGTTTGTGGGAAGGTGGAATTCTCTTTGAATTTCTGCCAGGCGAACGCTTGCTGGGAATGACCGTCTAAAGTGGCTGCAGACTTTTCTGGGCCAACTGAGAAGCTCTGCCAGCCCTGGGTACTTGGTTAGGAAATGCTGTACCACTAGATTTAGGATGTGTGCTAGGCATGGTACATGCATCAATTTACCATCCGCGTAGGGTGGAGAGAAGGTTGCTGCCATTATCACAGACGATCATTCCCAGCTCAAGCTGGCGTGGTGTTAACCATCTCTGCACCTGGCCCTGCAGAGCTGACAGAATTTCTGGCCTGGTGTGGCTCCTGTCCCCTAAACAAACCAGCTCAAGCACAGTATGGCTTCTTTTTTACTTGAGCCATTGCGTAGACCCTGTCAGGCGTCGGTTTAACTGCCACTTCGCCAGAGACAGAGAAGGAGGAGGAGGAAGAGGGAGAGGTGGTGGTGGTGAAGCAGACAGACCTCATACAAGCAGCTTTCTGGAGGCATGGTGGATGAACAAGCTCCAGGACAGAGCCCCGTCTTGGATCCCTCCCAGCTGCAATCAGAGTTACCCAATGTGCCGTGAAGGAAATGTAACGACCCTGTCCATGCTTGCTGGACCACGTGTCTAAAGTCACATGCACCTTGTTGCTGACTGCCTTTCCCAATGACTGGATAACATTGTCTTCCACGTGCTGGTATAGTGCTGGAATGGCCTTGCGTGAAAAGTAATGGCGTTTTGGAACCTGCCACTGTGGTACAGCACATTCGGCAAATTCTATATTTTTTCTTGTGCTGCAGCAGCTGCGGCAACGTAATCTGACTGCGTAAATCTTCAGCTGCTGGGAGGATGTCACATTGTGAGGAAGGACCTGGTACATCCATTACTGTAGCATCATCCCTGTCAGTAGAGGTTGTAGGCAATGACATGGCAGGACATACAGTGGGGGTAGAGACAGATGATGAGGAGGAGGACCTACGCAAAGTTTTGCGCCAACGGGATGCGTGGCGGGTGGTCATATGTCACCTCAAGCACGTGGTACCCAAGTGTCTGGTGTTTATCCCACGCTTCAGCCTCCTCTGACATAGATTACAAATAGCATACTATTCAATTTATTTATAAATGACCTTGAGATAGGCATTGAAAGTCATGTATCAGTGTTTGCAGATGACACAAAGCTAGGAAAAGTAATACAATGTGAGCAGGATGTTACTTCGCTGCAGAGGGATTTAGATAAATTGGGGGACTGGGCACTTAAATGGCAGATGAAATTTAATCTAGATAAATGTAAAGTTATGCACTTTGGAGTGAAGAACACACAAGCAATTTATACCCTAAATGGTACGGAGTTAGGGAAATCCAAGCAGGAGAAGGATTTGGGAATAATCATAGACTTCAAACTAAGTAACAATGTGCAATGTCAAACAGCAGCCACCAAGGCCAGCAAAGTACTGGCATGCATTAAAAGGGGAGTTCACTCACGGGATGAAAACATAATTTTGCCTCTGTATAAATCAATGGTCAGGCCGCACCTTGAATATGCCGTGCAATTTTGGGCACCTGTCTTAAAAAAAGATATTATATCGTTAGAAAAAGTGCAGAGACGGGCAACTAAATTAATAAGGGGGATGGAAGGGTTAAGTTATGAGGAAAGACTAACAAGCTTAAACCTGTTTAGTTTAGAGAAAAGGCGCTTAGAGGGGATCTGATAACCTTATATAATATATACGGGGCCATTATCAACCATTGTCTGATAACCTATTCATTAACAGGACTATACATAGGACAAGGGGTCATCCATTTAGACTGGAAGAAAGAAAATTTAGCTTAAAGTATAGGAAGGGTTATTTTACGGTGAGAACAATAAAGCTGTGGAATTCTCTGCCTGTTGAGGTGGTGGGTCAGAGTCTGTACAGACTTTTAAAAAACGACTGGATGACTTCCTGCAGACACAGAATATTAAGGGTTATAATATTTAATATGTGGGTAAAAGCTTCTTGATCCAAGGAGAAATCTGACTGCCATTCTGGGGTCAAGAAGGAATTTTTTCCCAGTATGTTGCATATTGGCGAGCGCTTCAGACTGGGTTTTTTGCCTTCTTTTGGATCAACAGCAGTAGGTTATGTGGGAGAGGCTGAACCCGATGGACGCATGTCTTTTTTCAGCCTATATAACTATGTAACTATGTAACTATGTAACGGTGGGGTCTGCTGCACATTTCTTAAAGAACTCCCAGACAGCAGAGTTCCTGCATGTGTTCTTTGAGACAACAGCGCTCTGCACCGGAGCAGCTCTGACATCTGATGCCTTGGACTGGCTAGTGCTACGGTTGGTCACAGAGGATGTTGTGCCTCGTGTTTGCTTTGCCTCCTCCCCCCTCCTCCTCACTTGATTCCTCAGTTCGATCTGGCACCCAGGTGGAGTCAGTGACCTCATCATCAATGTCATCTTCACCCCCTATCTCCTCGTCACTGGAGCCAACTTGGCAGTATGCTGCAGCCAGGGCCGGATTAAGAGTATCACGGGCCTGGTGCTGAGGATTTTGGTGGGCCTTTTTATAGAAATAAAATGAAAAACCGCAAAGCATTTTTTGTCAACATACATTAAATGTTTTAATTACCATCAAAGTGCCATAACAGAAACACATTGAAAATATTTCTTTTTTGTAAACAATGGAAAACTTATTAAATAAAACCAAAATAAATATAACATTTGCAACCATTTTTCTAAAAATATACATATAAAACAATTTAAATATAAACATATGATACATGGCTCATATAAATATATTTGAGTATTATTATTAAAGCATCATAATCACTACAGCTTGCTGTTATGGTGCAGAGAGCAACTCTTGAAATAAATAGCAACTGCTAATTTTAAACACACAGGGTTAATCACTAAACTCTAAACTGTCTTAACATAAATGAATCTTATTGGCAGAAAAAAAATTACACTACATGTTTACTTTTCGTGCTTTTTTGCTTGCAAATTCTTTAATTGTACAATCAAAATTAAGCTCACTCAGCACAACAGAGAGAGTGCATTTAACCGCTCCTGACCCATGGACGATCTTAGTTCATTTTAGTTCAAACTAGTTCATTAGTTTTAATGCTGAAAATGAACGCTCACCACTGCAGTTGCTGACCATTAAACACAAAAACATGCGGAGGGTCACATATGTGTTTGGAAATGCACCGACTAGGGATTGTGAGGTTAGAAACTTGAATATCTTTATCTCTCGACTCTCGTGAATGGATTTACTTGCAGGGGAAGACAGATACATTTTGAAAAGAGAGGCAAACTGTACAACTTCTTCAGCGAACACTGTTTCAAGATCTTCTGGATATTCTTTCACCGGTGCACTGGCTCTGGAGCGTAGACTATCTGTTGCTAAAGTGCATATTTCTGACAGAAAGCCAAATCTTTCTTGAATACTGCTGTATGCTGCTTGTCTGTGCCTCAGTGATTCCGTCAGTTGGTCAATTATAACATAAAAGGTGAGCACATTAAAAATGTCAGATGGTGTCATATCAGCTCCAGCATCTTCTGCATCACCATAGTCCCACCTCCTATTTCTTTTAATCTTTCTTCCACGTTGTAGCCGGTCCTCCTCCTCCTCACAGCCACAAATAGTTTTGCCCTGCTGTTCAAATTCAGAGAATCTTGAACGGAGAGACTGTACAAAATCCTGCAGAGAAGTCCGCATGCCGGTCGCTGTGTGTAAATCTAATTTTGGATCTTGGAGACATTGATTGGTTCTGTAAAACCTGGGTAAAATGACAGACCATATTTCGACCATTACTCCTGTTTCCAGCTGATCCAGAACACGGATTAGGCCTTTTGCTTGTAAACTTACCTCTGCCTTTGTGGATTCATCATTCAAAATATTTGAAAGGACATCTCTGATGATGCCATAACCTTTCTGTAAATCATTCACAGTAGGCTTGTGCACCGATTTTTCTTTTTTCGGTTCGATTCGGTTCGATTTGTTCGGATGTTTAAACTTTTCGATTCGGCTCGTTTCGACCGATTTCTGTTTCGGTTCGGTTCGGATCGTTTTTCGTGTACATTTTTTTTTTCGGAATATCGACCATTTTTCGTATTTTTGTGTCACTTTGCTCGTTTTTTGTATCGACTTTTCGGAAATTTCGGAATTTTTTGTTTTTTCGGGACGTCTGTTCTCCTCGTTTCAAAGTGTCTACGATAATTCTGGCGATTCTATCGTGTTTTTTTTTATTAAATAAAGATCCTTTTTTTCTTATGAATATACATTTCACAACTTTATTTAATCATATTAAAATGGTATGAAAGCCAAGGAACAAAAAAAATGAACAAAACGATTTAAAAAACGCTAAACTGACCCGAATGCCACAAGAAACAAGTGATACGCATTTACAAATACAAAATTTACAGAATCAGCGATATAACCGATAATAGTTAAATATACGATGTCCAGAATTACTGAAATGGAACCGAAATCACGAATGGAACCGAAATCATGAATAGAGCGAAAATAAATTTCGATTTGACACATTTCAAGTCCATTCGAAAATTCCGAAAATTTTTCGTTTCGGCTCGGAAAACTTTTCGGATCTGCCATTCTCGGATCTAAAAATTTTCGGAAAATCGGCCGCATCCGAAAACACGAATCGGGAAATTTCGTGAAAATTCCGAAACCCGAAACGCACATCCCTAATTCACAGCATCATGGTGAGCAGACCAACGCGTGTCAGATAACCTTTTTAGAGTCGGTATGCCACATGGCTTGAAACTGTTTGTTAATAGATTCCACCGATGACATGTAGCTGAAAAAAACAATATAACTGCTGTACAAAATCAAAGAAAGAAATGGCAACTGCACAGCTGTTTACGGCGTTTTGTCCTACGAGGTTCAATGAATGCGCACAACAAGGAATATATAAAGCTAGTGGGTTTTTCCTCCGAATTCCAGCCTGCATACCAGCATACGTGCCACTCATATTGGATGCATTATCATAAGACTGACCCCTGAAGTCTTTGATAGAAATTCCATTTTCCTCTACAAATTGTAGTAACTGATTTGCGAGTTCCAAACCAGTGTGTCCATATATTGGGATGAATTTTGTAAAACGCTCCACTGGACCACTAGGAAGTACATAGCGAAATATGATTGTCAATTGATCCGAATGTGAGATGTCAGGGGTGGAATCAACTGAAACAGAATAATATTTAGCATTTTTAACTTCATTTATGATTTGCCGTAGCACTTGTTGACCAATCAATTCAATAAATTCATCACATATTGTTGATGACATGTAGGATACGTGACCTCTTCCCTTGTTGCCGTGCTTTTGAATATGTTCTGCAAGGAATGGATCATATTCACCGAACAACTAGGCTTGTGCACCGATTTTTTTTTTTCGGTTCGATTCGATTTTTCGGATTTTCAAACTTTTCGATTCGGCTCGTTTCGACCGATTTCTGTTTCGATTCGGATCGGCTCGACTCGTTTTTCGTGTACATTTTTGTTTCGGAATATCGAGCATTTTTCGTATTTTCGTGTCACTTTGCTCGTTTTTTGTATCGACTTTTCGTGATTTCGGAAATTTTCATTTTTTCGGAACGTCTGTTCTCCTCGTTTCAAAGCAATAAATTTCGATTTGACACATTTCAAGTCCATTCGAAAACTCCGAAAATATTTCGTTTCGGCTCGGAAAACTTTTCGGATCTGCCGTTTTCGGATCTAAAAATTTTCGGAAAATCGGCCGCATCCGAAAACACGAATCGGGAAATTTCGTGAAAATTCCGAAACCCGAAACGCACATCCCTACGAACAACTCAAGACAGGCCAAATAATTTCCATTCTGTACAGATCCAATAATTTCATCACTCCCTCGAAAAGGAAGACCTCGTGATGACAGCATCTTTATCACACTCAGAATACGGCGAAATACTTCATGCCAATACTTTTTTTGCATTTCAAATTGCTTAACAAGACCCTTATCTATTCGTCGGCCAGACTTTTTTCTCCTGACAAGGTTTTCAATTGCTTTCCCATGGGCAGCACTATTTTCATGCCGACTTAAATCTCTAGTTGCATGTCGCCAATCAGAGTAACCAGTTGAAGCCAACTGCGATGTATCTTCTTTTGAAAATAGTTTGCAAAAAGCACAAAAAACTTTGCCAGTTTTTGGAGAATAGCACAACCAGTCCCGTTTAGGGTTTCGGAATTTCGGAATTTTCACGAAATTTCCCGATTCGTGTTTTCGGATGCGGCCGATTTTCCGAAAAGTTTTAGATCCGAAAATGGCAGATCCGAAAAGTTTTCCGAGCCGAAACGAAATTTTTTCGGAGTTTTCGAATGGACTTGAAATGTGTCAAATCGAAATTTATTTTCGCTCTATTCATGATTTCGGTTCCATTCGTGATTTCGGTTCCATTTCGGTAATTCTGGACATCGTATATTTAACTATTATCGGTTATATCGCTGATTCTGTAAATTTTGTATTTGTAAATGCGTATTTTTGATCAACTATTTTTCCGTTTTTAAAACCTTTTGTTCTGGTTTTTATTTTTAAAGTCAGACCATTCGGGTCAGTTTAGCGTTTTTTTAAATCGTTTTGTTCATTTTTTTGTTCCTTGGCTTTCATAACATTTTAATATGATTAAATAAAGTTGTGAAATGGAAAAACAAACCAAAAATTTATTATAAAAAAATATATAAAGTATAAAAAAAGTAAACCATAGCAGTTTCCGTCAAAACGAATAGAGTTAGACACTTTGAAACGAGGAGAACAGAGGTTACGAAAAAAAACGAAAATTTCCGAAATCTCGAAAAGTCGATACAAAAAAACGAGCTAAGTGACCCGAAAATACGAAAAATGGTCGATATTCCGAAAAAAAAAATGTACACGAAAAATGAGTCGAACCGAACCGAATCGAAACAGACATCGGTCGAAACGAGTCGAATCGAAAAGTTTAAAAATCCGAACGAGCCGAACCGTAAAAAAAAATCGGTGCACAAGCCTAGTCCCGTTTTTCTCCATTCAGTTGTTCTCTGTAAAATACTAGCGTTTTACAGTATCTTTTAACATTTTCACCTGGGCATATTTTCTCTGATGCTTTAAAATCACTCTCCATATGTTGACAATCCGCAACTCCTTTTTGACAAAAATATTCCCTCAAGGCTTCACTGACATTCCAATCTCCAATATCATTGGAATACATTTCTTCTGATTGCTCTGAAACATCTCCATAGCTCAATTCAGGAGATCCACTTGCTCCTGGACTAGGTTCACTTGCACTTGATGCCTGTGTAGCAACCAAACTGGTTTTGCTAGAATCAGTTATACCAACTGAACTTGAAGCACTTGAAGTGGAAGCAGATACATCTGTTGAAATGCTTGTTCCCGATCCGCCTTTTCCACAAAACTCTGTAATTTTTTTTGTTTTAGACAAAAGATTTTGTAATTGTTTTTCTTCCGCTTTCTTGGCTTTCACCTTCTCCCAACCACTGCGATGTTTTTTCATCCTTATGTTTAAAAAAGAAACAAAAAAAAACTCATAAGTAATGGTCAATCACAGTTCTTTGTCCGAACGTGTTTTTCCGGCCCTTACCTGCTGGCACCAGTGGAGCAGAGTTAGGAGTGGCACAGGCACAGAGGAAAAGATATGACATGATATATCATATGCTAGGTGTCCTCTTATTGGCTGCCTGTGCACACCTAACTGCTACTGCTGTAGGTGCTCCCGCACCCGACCCATGTATACACGCCTAACCACTAGGGATGTGTGTTTCGGGTTTCGGAATTTCGGAATTTTCACGAAATTTCCCGATTCGTGTTTTCGGATGCGGACGATTTTCCGAAAATTTTTAGATCCGAAAACGGCAGATCCGAAATTTTTTCCGAGCCGAGACGAAATATTTTCGGAATTTTCGAATGGACTTGAAATGTGTCAAATCGAAATTTATTGCTTTGAAACGAGGAGAAAAGACGTTCCGAAAAAACGAAAATTTCCGAAATCACGAAAAGTCGATACAAAAAACGAGCAAAGTGACACGAAAATACGAAAAATGGTCGATATTCCGGAAACATGTGCAATTCCGAAAAACGAAAATTTCCGAAATCTCGAAAAGTCGATACAAAAAAACGAGGTAAGTGACACGAAAATACGAAAAATGGTCGATATTCCGAAAAAAAATTGTACACGAAAAACGAGTCGAGCCGAACCGAATCAAAAATCGGTCGAAACGAGCCGAATCGAAAAGTTTGAAAATCCGAAAAATCGAATCGAACCGAAAAAAAAATCGGTGCACAAGCCTACTAACCACACACACCCAAATCTAAACACATCCACATACAGTTACAAGTATTTATAAAGTAGCAACTTCCATAGTGCTGTACAATGGGTGAGACAGTGGAACAAGAATACGTGTAAGTTAAGCAAACAGAACAGTAGGAGGGAGGACTCGCAGAGGGAGACTGGGAGACTTATTTCCCCCAGTCTCACTCTGCTCCCAGTCCCAGCGGCAAGAAGAAGCGGATTGAGTCGCTGTGGAATGAGAGGTGACTGAGTATGTGATTTTTACTGGATTTTTTAGCTGGTGCTGACAGATTTCACAGTATCTGTTAGCACCAGCTCCTAACTGTGGTTAACTTTTGAGTTAACCACAGTGACCACTTAGGACTTTGTAATCCAGCGCTGATTAACACTTTGCGCTCCCCATGTTAAGCATAGGGAGCGCAAAGTACAGTAACCTCGCGCAGAAAAGCACAAGATACCAAACGCAAACGGGTTTTTGTAACCGGTTAGCTTTCAGATTGTACTATTAAATGGGTGGCCCGCGCTAGGTCGACCATGAGCTAACGTGAACGCTCACACAGCTGAGACGAACGTTGGCATTTTGAATGTAATAGGGCCCTTGGTGAGGGTAAATAGAGAGCATGAAATAGTGGGGTGCATGTGGACTGGGTGAGAAGATGAGGCACGAAATGTAAAGTGGAGGATTATGGAATGAGATAGGCTTCTCTAAAGTAATGTGTTTTTAGAAACTTCTTGAAGGACTGGAGAGACGGGGAGAGTCTGATGTTGAGAAGTCCTGAAGAGGAGAGTTGGGGATGTGGGTACGAGGAACTGATAACATCAGATCATTGGCCGAGCAAAGTGGTCATGACGGGATGTACCTGCTAATAAGGGAGGAGATGTAGACAGTGGCGCGGTTGAGAGCTTTGTTATGTGAGCACCAATGTTTTGAATTGGATTCTATAGAAGACAGGAAGCCAGTGTAGAGATTGACAAAGGGGCGAGGTGTGAGAAGGTGAGGTGGATGAGTCTGGCACAGGCGTTCATAACAGACTGCAGAGGGAGAATCTGGGATCTCTTAAGACCAGAGAAAAGGAGGTTACAGTAGTCAAGGCGGCAAAGAATAAGAACTTGGATGAGCATTTTAGCTGAGTCCTGATTAGGAAGCAGCAAGATTTGGTTAGAGACTGAATGTGAGGAGTAAAGGATAGATTGGAGTCCAAGAGGACCTCGAGACAACAAGCCTGAGAGGTAGAAGTAATGGTGGCACCATTCATCTGAATGGAAATGGGCGCAAGAAGAATGTTGGCTTTGAAGGAAGGGAAGACGAGAAGTATCTAACATACATATCTAACCACTTCTATACAAATATTTGCCCGATGACCAGGAATGGAAGAGCACCTTGATTAGCACATACTGAACCAACAATCAGTCCCCGCTGCTTTCTCATTTAGAGAGTCAGGCGGCACACTGTGTGTCCATGCTATGCAAACATCAAAGCGAGTGGGAAGCTGACCCATATCATGATTTACAGTGTAGTCGGTCACACATGCCTCCTGCTGGATTAGCGTGTGTGGCCCATATATGATTCAATCACTGCCAGCCTGGTGGCAGACTGACATATGGTGGAGTCAGTGGCGTAACTAGAAACCTGAGGGCCCCGGTGCAAGAATCCACAAAGGGCCCCCCCAAAAAAAATCTATGTATATTTACTAATTTTTCACTGCAAAATAAAACAAAGATAGTATTGCCTAGGGATGCACCGATACCACTTTAAGACCGAGTACGAGTACCGATACTTTTTAAAAGTACTCACCGATACCGAGTACCGATACTTTTCTTTAATGACATGTGACGCTTTCCAATAAGAACAGACCATATAAAAATGCCCCCAGCTCACATGTATATCCCCCCCGATATATATATATATTCATACTGCCAGTGGCGTAGCGTGGGGGGTGCTGGGGGGGCCGTGGCCCCGGGTGCAATTTTCTCAGGGGGCGCATAATTTCAAGAGAAATTTGCGCCCCTAATAGTTCCCAGCAGCAGGGATCAGCTTGACAAGGTGTCCACAGCACAGTCCGCTGAGTCTGGCAGGGAGGAGACGGACAGAGCATTCTTACTGCTCTGCTTCACACTGCGCCTCCGCCCCCTCCCCTCTGCACAGCGGAGGCACAACATGCACAGAATGTCCCAAGTGCTGCTTACCCCGCTGTGCAGGATGAGTGAGGACACAGGGCTTCCGGATCTGGCTCCTCCTCACAATCTCCATTGTCATCCTGTCCCTGCACACGTGTACGGGCTCTGCTGAGGAGGAGGCTGGGCACACACTGCAGCAAGTGACCAGAGAGAAAGAGATCCATGGAGGAGCAGGCCTGACAGTGTGAGTTTTACTGTGTCCCGTAAATGCTTCACTTTAACCCTCTCTCTCCTGGACATCTCACTATTGTCCCTAGGTTTTACTTCCTGCTCTCCTGTCTGCATTCCTCTCTTCTCAGTGACAGTTAAGCTGCAGGGTCTGCCGCCCCCCCCCCCCCCCACTCTGTCTCCTCGGTAAGGGGTCATCAGAAACATTCGGAAACCTGCCCTCCATCTCTCACCTTCCATATTAACTCCTTTTAATGAACATGCCACATTAATTTATGATATGGCATACTTATTGGTTATTAAGGGTTATTTATTAATAGAGTAATACATATTTTAATAGTCAATGTATTTTAATATTTTTTAACCTGTACATCTTTTTAATAAGTTTAATACTTTTAAATATTAGTGTATTTTATTATATAATTTATTTATAAAAAAATTTAAATAATTACTTTCATGTATAATTTAATATTAAAAAATAAAATACATATGAATAAATGTGTTTATTTAAATGTGTTTTAATATATAATTTGCATTAACCTATAATTATTTTAAAGTATCAATGCTGTGGAGCTCTGACACGCATACACACTACACATTATTGTGAGTTTTATTGCTATGGATATGCGCATACACACCACACATTACTATATCACAGCAATAAAACTCACCCTCCTGTGTGGTGTGTATGAGTGTGTACAGAGCTCCACAGCAATAAAACTCACAGTAATTCACACTCAGTGTGAATAAGCTTGACTTTATTGTTGTGGAAGATATTGGGATTGGGGGGTTAGAAAAATACACTGTTGTCTATGTAGACAAAAAAATCTTGCACCAGCCCTGTCCAAGGTACCTGCAATCACTGGGAATCAAGGCGTGCTAACCAGTACACAGGTTGGGGGAGGGGGGGGGGCGCATTTATTCATGCCCTGCCCCGGGCGCTGACAATCCACGCAGCTCTCACATGGGTATGCCCCCCAGCTCATGGATATGCCCCCCAGCTCATGGATATCCCCCCCCAGCTCTCTCATGTATATGCCCCCCAGCTCATGGATATGCCCCCCAGCTCTCACATGGGTATGCCCCCCAGCTCATGGATATGCCCCCCAGCTCATGGATATGCCCCCAGCTCATGGGTATGCCCCCCAGCTCTCACATGGGTATGCCCCCCAGCTCATGGATATGCCCCCCAGCTCATGGATATGCCCCCCAGCTCATGGGTATGCCCCCCAGCTCTCACATGGGTATGCCCCCCAGCTCATGGATATGCCCCCAGCTCATGGACATGCCCCCCAGCTCATGGATATCCCCCCCCAGCTCTCTCATGTATATGCCCCCCAGCTCATGGATATGCCCCCCAGCTCTCACATGGGTATGCCCCCCAGCTCATGGATATGCCCCCAGCTCATGGATATCCCCCCCCAGCTCTCTCATGTATATGCCCCCCAGCTCATGGATATCCCCCCCCAGCTCTCTCATGTATATGCCCCCCAGCTCATGGATATGCTCCCCAGCTCATGGGTTTAAGGGCCCCCCAGCTCATGGGTATAAGGGCCCCCAGCTCATGGGTATAAGGGCCCCCAGCTCTTACCTCTGCTGGCCCCAGGACAGGCTCCGCCGGCATTGTTCTTCTCCTTGGCGAGCGGCCGCTGGAAACATGCGTCTTGGCCGCTCGCCGGAAACCACCTGATCAGCGCAGAGGTCTCGCGAGAGGATCTCGTGCGCTGGTCAGGTGGTTTCTCTCCCACGTGAGCGGCCAAGCTGCATGTCAGCGCCCGCTCGCAGGGAGAGGGATGGCCAGCGCGCGGCTCCCAGATTCCGGCACTGATTGCCGGAATCTGGCGGGCGGCGCCGGGCCCCCCTCCAGTGGCGGAATACCAGGGCCCGGTCGCAACTGCGACTGCTGCGACCCTGGTACTTCCGCCACTGGGTGGAGTCCCCAGACCAATTAGAGCGAGGCCGCCCATTTGATTGAAATCTGAATGGATATTTACACTTTGCTTTTATTTAGTTATAGTATTGCAACAGAACATGACGTATACACATAAAATAATGATTATATTTTGAATCTGCTTAAAAAAAGGATAGATAATAATGTCTCTGGGCCTAAAATAAAACAGGACTTCAAAGTGACGTTTAAACATGACACGCACAAAATGGTGAAAATGAGCTCGACTTACGAGGGTGACAGCAGCAAAGGGGTTAAAAGATTCTTTAGAGCCCCTTCTCCAGTGCAGGGCACCTACTCATCCTATATAATAAAATGGTTTGTGTCTGTCTCTGGATGCATGGCCTTTCCAATGACAAGAAACATGATCATGGTAAAAGAAAAAACAATATACAATTAAAAATGTGTTTTTTTTTAATACAGCAATATTGTTCCCATTTCTAACGATTGAGGTCTTGATCAAGAGGGCATTGAGCAGCCAGATCCCGGGGTGCACCGAGCAGCCAGATCCCGGGGTGCACCGAGCAGCCAGATCCCGGGATGCACCGAGCAGCCAGATCCCGGGGTGCACCGAGCAGCCAGATCCCAGGGTGCACCGAGCAGCCAGATCCCGGGGTGCACCGAGCAGCCAGATCCCGGGGTGCACCGAGCAGCCAGATCCCGGGGTGCACCGAGCAGCCAGATCCCGGGGTGCACCGAGCAGCCAGATCCCGGGGTGCACCGAGCAGCCAGATCCCGGGGTGCACCGAGCAGCCAGATTATTATTATTCTTTATTTATATAGCAGATAGCACCAGCATATTCCGCAGCGCTGTACAATAGGCACAGTATAGACAGGGTTATACATTGAACAACATTTGACAAACAGTACAGGAGGAAACGAGGGAGCACTGGGCAATAAAGCTTTGCATTTGGACATAAAAAGATGGCCCCAAACTAACCTTGTGGTAGTCTCAGCAGCTGTGTCGTGTGGCACCGATCTTGATTGCTGGAGCCTGGGGGGCACTGCACACTGGTGGTGACTGCTTGCTGGCCTGGCACGCACGATGGCACCTTTGGCGTGGCAGACACTGCTGGCTGGGCCTGGGCTGGCAGTCACGGTGCGCCGTTGGCAACGCGTCGCGTGGCAGATACTGCTTGCTGCCTGGGCCTGCTCTGTCACTTACCACCTCCAATCAAATTCTGTCTCTGGCAGTGGGTGGCAGACAGGCAGACAGACAGTGGGTGGCAGGCAGACAGACAGTGGGTGACAGGCAGACAGACAGTGGGTGACAGGCAGACAGACAGTGGGTGGCAGACAGGCAGTGGGTGACAGGCAGACAGACAGTGGGTGACAGGCAGACAGACAGTGGGTGGCAGGCAGACAGACAGTGGGTGACAGGCAGACAGACAGTGGGTGACAGGCAGACAGACAGTGGGTGGCAGACAGGCAGACAGACAGTGGGTGGCAGACAGGCAGACAGACAGTGGGTGGCAGACAGGCAGACAGACAGTGGATGGCAGACAGGCAGACAGACAGTGGGTGACAGGCAGACAGACAGTGGGTGACAGGCAGACAGACAGTGGGTGACAGGCAGACAGACAGTGGGTGGCAGACAGACAGACAGTGGGTGGCAGGCAGACAGTGGGTGGCAGGCAGACAGACAGTGGGTGGCAGGCAGACAGACAGTGGGTGGCAGGCAGACAGACAGTGGGTGGCAGGCAGACAGACAGTGGGTGGCAGGCAGACAGGCAGTGGGTGGCAGGCAGACAGTGGGTGACAGGCAGACAGACAGTGGGTGGCAGGCAGACAGACAGTGGGTGGCAGGCAGACAGGCAGTGGGTGGCAGGCAGACAGTGGGTGGCAGGCAGACAGACAGTGGGTGGCAGGCAGACAGGCAGTGGGTGGCAGGCAGTGGCACACTCACACAGAACGCAACGAAGCGGGAAGTGATGACAGGGGTGGGCAGCCAGCAGTGAGAGACAGACTAGACAGCAGGTCGCACTCGCAGACAGTCTCAGTGTGTCACTCTTTTTTTAAAAAGCCTTGGCTGGGCGCTGGCTAGCTGGTGGTGCTGCTGGGGCTGGGCAGTGCGTGTCACGTGATTTTTTTACCGCTAAGGACCATGGATGGTGAGTGAGTCACCACCGAGGGACGAGCTAGCCGCACTGATAGTCAGTCAGGCCAGTGTGCAGGCTGAGCGGATAGATTCACCTGCGCACTGCCTGCCTGCTCATGGCGCTTGCTTGCCATTGCCTTCCTTCAGCTTGGGCACGTGTGAGGGAAGGGACACGTGACATGATGACACGTCACCGGCGCATCACGTGTCCTGTTCTCATTTCCGCATCCGCTCGCCTCTAATTCAACTCCAGACCTCCGTGGCGCCGCAAACGTGGCTGGGCTGCTTTGAAATTTAAAGTAAACCCGCGGCTGGTGGCCTGGCGCCAAAAAACACTCACAGGCCGATGGCTCGGCCGCGGGCAGGCCGCTTTGCCGGATCTCCGGCAGCCTCGAGTAGTGTGTGGGGCAATACGGTTATACGGCAGCAGGCCGGCCTGTGGCCGGCTGTGGGCCAGTTTTCAAAACGGGGCCTGGAGCGGCCGCTCCATCCGCCCCTATGATAATCCGGCCCTGGCTGCAGCTGCTGGGGCAATATGAGTGCCAGTTATTTGTGTGTCACTGGCAGCCCCTTCCTCTAGGTTGATTATACTCCCTTCCTCAACCTCAGAGATTGAATCAGAGCACTGTACTTGCTGCGCATCCTCAAGCAGCATGTCACTCTCATTGTAGTCAAACAATTCAGATGACTCCTCCGTGTGTGATAGCGAGGCTACGGCAGGAGTAGCTGTGGACATGGAGGCTGCATTAGATGCTTTGGCAGCTGAGGTGGACTGTAAAGCACTAGAAGCCTGGCTGGCAGAGGACTCGGAGGACTCGGATGGCCTGGTTAGCCAATCCACCAAATCCTCTGTATGTTGCTGCAGGTTAAGAAGACGGCCAGCACCGGTTATAAAGGGCAAGTGTGCCCCTGCAGAGGATGCACCACGTCCACCACGACCAGAGACACAGCCTCCCGACACAGGGGCTGCTTGCCCTCTTATCTGTGTCTGGGAGCGTCTGCCTGTCCTTTTTGTTCTTTCAGACATGGTGAGTGATATATAGATTAAATATATACAGAAACCTCCTATAGATCAGGGAGACCCCTTGATGGGTGGCAGCCAGTGAGAACACACGGATTATAACAATTCCCAAATATTTTGTAGAAATTAGTGACCCCAAAAATACTGCGTGGTACTGGCTGTGTGACAAGACACAGATCACCTCAATTCACAAATGTTTTAAAGAAATTAGTGAGCCCCAAAAAAGCTTGCTGGCACAGTGACAAGACACAGATATCAATTCCCTGATATTTGGTCGAAATTAGACCCCCCCCAGTAGCGTGGCAGACCGGCAGTAACAACACACACAACTATCTCCTCTGAAATCTCCTCTGAAATGCGTGCAGAATCGGCGCGTGGAAACGTTATATAGTGTGCTGCGGGACTTAGCTCTGTGAGCCCATGATTGGGCAAAATTTGCCCAATCAGGACTCTGAGCGGTGATTGGCATAGTCTTGAACCTGTCTTGCACCAGACCTGTGGTCAGGTGCAAGGCTGTAGCCAATTATGAGCTTCAGGCCAGTGGGAAAATGCATTGTGGGCCATTGTGATGCATTGTGGACTCGAACATGCGCCGAACACCCGGAAATGTTCGGAGTTCGCGATCTAATCAAACAGGCTAAGTTCGGGCCGAACTCCGAACTGTCCGAAGCCGAACCACTCATCCCTAGTCAGGATGTGAGGAATGCCCCCCTCCCCCCCAGCTCCCCTGATCTGGCTGAATTGCTGGGGAAGTGCAGGAGTTTCCTCCACCCCACCCAGCAGCACCAGCAGCCGGAATTTAGAATTTCCCGGCTGCCGGTCACCAGATCGGTCACTAGTGATGTCACACACAGAGAGCGGTGACATCGCCCTGTGAGACCAATCTCTGTAGCGAGCGTTCCCAGAGAGGCAGCGATGGATCAGATCTGTGCATGCGCGTGCAGCTCCGACCCATTGCTCTGCGCAGGCGCTTGTGTACGTAAAGTGTGCGAGTCCCGTAGCGCAGCACAATAGAGCTGTGCATTAGTTTCGTAACAAATTGGAATTCGTAACGAATTTCATTAATTCGGATTTCGGAAGTACTTCCGAAATAACGAATCGATTTGATCCGAATTTGAAAAATTTGATTAATTGGGGTTTTATTTAGTGATCTGAAAGTCGAATTGATATCAAATATCGAATCAATATCAAATTTCCAATCAATCCAAAACTAAATGAAACGAAATACGAAACGAAATTCCGAAAATGAAATTATTTTAAAACGAAACAAAACAGATTTTTCAGCCGTGCACAGCTCTACTGCGCAATGTGATGCTCCAACGCTACACAAGTTGTATAGGTGCACAAACTGCACAGAAAAGACTCAGGGGCTTCCGGGTTCGGGAGACTCTGAGCCGAAGAGGAAGAGCAGCGTGCGGCGAGGGGGGAAAATTACCAAAAATAAAATATTAAAAACAAAGGGATGTGTCGCGCTCACGGCTTCCTGCAAGCTCATTTGCAATAGCAGCTCGAGCCGTTAAGTTAATGAATGCAGCCAGCAAGTCCCTGCTCGTTAACTTAACGGCTCGGTTGGTACAGGGACCCGCTTTATGATGGAAACTTTATATCAACAACCTTGGCCCTGCAGATGTTTTGGAACTACATGTCCCATGATGCTCAGTCACTGAGTAGACTGTCTAAGCATCATGGGAAATGTATTTCCAAAACAACTGGTGGTGGGAGGTCGAAGATTGCCGTCCCCTGCTTTATATGTTCCTGCCATTGGAAATGGAAACTATGCCGGGACGCTAATCCTGTCACCCGGTCCGAGTCTATGGGATCTCTATGGGAGGGAAGCTGGCATCGCAGTGACACGACGTGGCTGCCGACAGCTCTCATCAGCGCGAAGCAAAGCAGCTGATCTGCCCACATGTTCCGGCATCTGCGGAAAGTCAGGATTTTCCGCAAACTTATTAGTGGAACCCGGGGGACGGAAAGTGACAGCTCAGTCTCCACATGCGCCTGTGCCTGGTGACACTGTCTTTCTATCAGAAGATCTGCAAGGATTTGACCCACGTCGGAAAGGCACAGTATAAAAAAACCCACAAAAAAGCAGATATTTTTTTCCCTGACAGCCGGAAGAATTCTGAGGCTCATACAGCGAGGGGAATCGCTCGAGACTAATGAGGGATGATCCCCTTTGATACCATGATTTGTATTTTGAAGTGTGAGTGACACGGCCACCTCGGGGTTATATATATATATATGTGAATAAATATCCAGCTTATGCATTGCACTGTCCAGATATAAAGCGCTCACTGACACAGAGGCCATCCATCACACGTTGCTGGTCGCACAATTCTTGGGTTATGAAGCTGGTTTGGGTGTTGAATCTCTATTCATTATTATTTCCCGAATTTGAATCCTTTTGTCATTTGCTGTCAGCGGGGAGGGCAGGAGCAGAGTTCAGCGCTGCCTTCTTTCAGCATGTTGCTTTATGTGTTTTTATTTTCTGTTACATTGTATCTTCTGGCTTTGTTATTGCATTGTAACTCTTAGACACGTGCACAATGAAAAAAATTGTTTTGTTTCGTTTTGAATCGATTCATATACAGGGTTATTCAAAGAGATCGAATTGCTTGAGAAAGGTAACCGAACGCTGAAAATCAGCGTCAGGTTACCTTTCCTGGCCATTCGGCTATCCAGAGAGCAGGCAATTCGCCAAATCCTGGCGAATTGCCTGAACATACGGTGCCTGTTCGGTGCCTGTTCGAGGGCAGTGAAATCCCCATAGAGAAGCAATGCTTCGTCTATTCAGAGAGCAGAAACCAGCAGTGAAAGGTTCCCCTAATGCCCTGCCATTCGGTGGTTTCATTCGACAGGTTTATTCAGGAGAATCCCATAGGCTTCAATGTTAAAAATATTCCTGTTTTAATTCAATATCTAATAAACCGTTCATTATAAAATTCTGCAGCAAAAAGTCTCTTTATCTATAGATTTTTTTTAGGATATTTTAAGCATTTTTCAGATTTTTTTTTTTTTAAAGTTTACTTATTTTTTCTGTACAGCCCTCTTTATTATCATTCCCTGGACCTCATATGTAAATTTCAGACATTTTCGCTCAGTAGTTTCTTTGCAAACAGCGTTTCATTTTCACACATTCACACAAACTGTTTTGCTAATTTATTCACTGCCTCGTCTGCTGTGTCGGCGGCTTCGGCTGTGTGCGATCGGCTCCTGCTCGTGTTTTTTCCGTGGTTTTCGGAAGGTTAATCCAGATGTTTTTGTGGCTTTTCGGCGTGTATTCGCTGGGTTTTGCGGTTCGTTTTCGTCAGGTTTGCGGCAGCTTTTCCCTGCAATTCGGGGACCCTGTGGTGTTTGCTGAATATACCGCAGGGTCACCGAAATGGGATCGGCAAAAGGAACCGAATTGAAGAGAACGAAAAGTCACCGAACGTGCGGTGACTTTTCGAATCTCTTTGAATAACCCTGTATGTTTTTATAATTTGTTTCAGTGCGTTCGTTATGCTACCGTGAAACATATTTCGGATCAATTCGTTATTACGAGAGATTAGTAATTCATATGTCGGATCGATTCGTTATTTCGGGAGATTAGTAATTCCTATTTCGTATTGAATCGTTATTTCGGAAGATTAGTAATTCATATTTTGGATCGATTCGTTATTACGGGAGATTAGTAATTCATATTTCAGATCAATTCGTTATTTTGGGAGATTAGTAATTCGTATTTCGGATCGATTTGTTATTTTGGGAGATTAATAATTCGTATTTCGGATTGATTTGTTAGGGAGATTAGTAATTCGTATTTCGGATCAAATTGTTATTTCGGGAGATTATCACGGATGCAACTCATCCCTCTGTCACCTACTCACACAGGATTGAAGCTGCTTCTATGGCCCCACCATTCCTGATCCACTGGCACTAATGATCCAGCCGTCCAGTTAAGCTCCCCTTGTCTTCCTCAACCCAAATCCCTCTAGATTGTAAACTCCTATGAGCAGGGCCCTCTACACCTCTTGTTTCCATCATATGTCCAATTCCCTTTGGTAAAGCTCTATATAATGATGACAATCATAATAACAATTATACATCTTTATATGTTGTTATATTACACATGTTTACGTTCTCTTTGCTCCCCTCACTCTCTGATAAATTGTACCTCTCTTCATGTTGTTATATTACACGTGTTTATGTTCTCTTTGCTTCCATCACTCTGATACATTGTACCTCTTCACATGTTGTTATATTACAGGTGTTTACGTACTCTTTGCTCCCCTCACTCTCTGATACATTGTACCTCTTTACAAGTTGTTATATTACACGTGTTTACGTTCTCTTTGCTCCCCTCACTCTCTGATACATTGTACCTCTTCACATGTTGTTATATACACGTGTTTACGTTCTCTTTGCTGCCCTCACTCTCTGATACATTGTACCTCTTCACATGTTGTTATATTACACGTGTTTACGTTCTCTTTGCTCCCCTCACTCTCTGATACATTGTACCTCTTCACATGTTGTTATATTACACGTGTTTACGTTCTCTTTGCTCCCCTCACTCTCTGATACATTGTACCTCTTTACAAGTTGTTATATTACAGGTGTTTACGTTCTCTTTGCTCCCCTCACTCTCTGATACATTGTACCTCTTCACATGTTGTTATATTACACGTGTTTACGTTCTCTTTGCTCCCCTCACTCTCTGATACATTGTACCTCTTTACAAGTTGTTATATTAGAGGTGTTTACGTTCTCTTTGCTCCCCTCACTCTCTGATACATTGTACCTCTTTACAAGTTGTTATATTACAGGTGTTTACGTTCTCTTTGCTCCCCTCACTCTCTGATACATTGCACATCTCCCTTGTTGTTCCATTTCAGTGTCTCGCTCTCTGTTACCCTCTATCTATCTGCGCCCTGCATCCTGACAGTCGACGGACTCCTTAGACTCAGGGCTGTCTCAAATTCTGCTTATCCTCCTGGAATATAAAGTTGTTGACAAGCGACATGACATTCATTTAGCGCGCCTGACACATCGCACAAAGTGTACATTTAGTGCCGAGC
The DNA here is from genome assembly GCA_009667805.1 of Leptobrachium leishanense. Lineage (NCBI taxonomy): Eukaryota > Metazoa > Chordata > Amphibia > Anura > Megophryidae > Leptobrachium > Leptobrachium leishanense. The sequence goes on along the minus strand of RXON01001436.1, from coordinate 4,130 downwards.
GCTTCCTCTCGTTTTGTGTTTTGTGCTTGTAATCAGGCTCTGACAAAGGATGTAATCAGGGAAAGGTGCAATCAGCAGAGCGTTCCAGTGGAGCGCGAGAAGCTAAATGGATTAACGTGAGCTTTCAGGTGTCCCTGCTCCACCAGCGCCTCCTTCTAATGGAGATGACAGGCCACTTCCTGACAGCAATCACTTTCTTTTTTTGGTGCTGATGCTAATCAGTTTTTTTTCCTCCAGTGTAGACAATCAGGAGAGGAGTCATTTTTAGACTGATGAAGATACCCGGCGAATAATCTGTCATTAAGCGAGAGACTCGCGGGTGATGTCACCGGCGCAGGATCCGGTTTAATTTACTGGAAGTTTTGGAACGTCCCACTTTGTGGAGCTGATGGAAAACATTGTTTGACAAACATATTGCTTAAACGGGCTGAAACCCACATGTGTATTTAACATAATTCACTTGCGCTTCTAGCAGGGGGTGCATTTATGCTCGGTGCGTCCCTAAGACCCCCAAACCTAAGCCCATCCTCCCCAATATCAATATCAAAATAATAGGGAAATTAAAAATGAAATTAAGACTTTTAATGACCTGTCAAGAGTAAATTATAACCAACAAAGATTAGAGGAGCGCACGGCTGAAAAACGTGTTTTGTTTCAAAATAATTTGGTTTTCAAATTTTTTTTTGATTTGTTTCGTTATTTTGTTTTGGATCTATTCGATATTTCATATCGATTTGAATTTCAGATCCGCAAATAAAGCCTCAATAAAGCAAATTTTGCCCTTAAAAGGGAAGCTAGGGTTAAATATGGAGCTGTCCATTGGCCTGTGGTGCTGATATCAGATTCAGCACCGCAGGTCAATTTACAGGGACAGGGTGCTTTGTGAAACAGTCAAACGGATCTGATTCGCTTCACAATGTCTTTTGCTTTAGCACTTGTAGTGTAAGTTGGGATCGATTAGTATTTCAGATCAATAAATAAAACCCCAATGAATCAAATCCTGCTCAGGAATCATTTAATCATTGGTTCTCCTGTGAAACAGCATAACGAATCAAAATAGTTTTATACCGTTTTTTTTTTTTTTTGTGAAAGGATTTTACCAGGAAGGATATATTGAGATTTCTCTCGTTTTCAAGTATGTCCTGGGTGGCGAGTATGTACCGTTAGGTGTCTTGTTTGTTTTAGCTTTCATTTCGATTCGGATCAAATCAATTCATTATTTCGGAAGTACTTCTGAAATCCGATTTAACGAAATTCATAATAAATTGAGATTCATTGCGAAACAAATGCCCACCTCTTACAAAGATGGAGCTTAGAAAAAGATTTCTACCAGCATTTATTACAATTTACAGACTCATTGCTGGGAGATTTACTGCTGTGCAGCTCTGTTATACACCTATACAGCCTGAATATATGGAGGAGCCCCTAAAAAGACACCCACACACCCTGAATATATGGAGGAGACCCTAAAAATACACCCGCACACCCTGAATATGTGGAGGAACCCCTAAAAAGACACCCACACACCCTGAATATATGGAGGAACCCCTAAAAATACACCCGCGCACCCTGAATATATGGAGGAACCCCTAAAAAGACACCCACACACCCTGACTATATGGAGGAACCCCTAAAAATACACCCACACACCCTGAATATATGGAGGAACCCCTAAAAACACACCCGCACACTCTGAATATATGGAGGAACCCCTAAAAACACACCCACACACCTTGAATATATGGAGAAGCCCCTAAAAACACACCCGCACACTCTGAATATATGGAGGAACCCCTAAAAACACACCCACACACCCTGAATATATGGAGGAACCCCTAAAAACACACCCGCACACTCTGAATATATGGAGGAACCCCTAAAAAGACACCCACACACCCTGAATATATGGAGGAACCCCTAAAAAGACACCCGCACACCCTGAATATATGGAGGAACCCCTAAAAAGACACCCACACACCTGAATATATGGAGGAACCCCTAAAAACACACCCGCACACTCTGAATATATGGAGGAACCCCTAAAAAGACACCCACACACCCTGAATATATGGAGGAACCCCTAAAAAGACACCGCACACCCTGAATATATGGAGGAACCCCTAAAAAGACACCCACACACCCTGAATATATGGAGGAACCCCTAAAAACACACCCACACACCCTGAATATATGGAGGAACCCCTAAAAACACACCCGCACACCCTGAATATATGGAGGAGCCCCTAAAAAGACACCCGCACACTCTGAATATATAGAGGAACCCCTAAAAACACACCCACACACCCTGAATATATGGAGGAACCCCTAAAAAGACACCCGCAAACCCTGAATATATGGAGGAACCCCTAAAAATACACCCGCACACCCTGAATATATAGAGGAGCGCCTAAAAACACACCCGCACACCCTGAATATATGGAGGAGCCCCTAAAAATTCACCCACATACAAGTTGGAGGAGGTTGGTGTTGTTGTGGTGGAGACCCTGCTTTCCTACAGGTTGGTATTTGGTAGAGATGTGCATTCGTTTCGGAAAAATTCGGAATTTAGAATGAAATTTGATAATTCGTATTTCGGAAGTACTTCTGAATAATGAATCGATACGATACGAATTTGAAATGAAACGAAATCGCATATAATGAATTTATTTCGTTGTACACTGTGTCATCATCATAAAAGAAAAATTTGAATAACTGATATCAACTATTGGATATGAAATGAACTATCAAATTAATATCAACCATCGGATTGATCTTACCTTACAATACAAGTAATAGTCAGCAAAGGACTTTATGAAACAAATTCATTTTGTTTAATTTGACTCAAATACTAAATCTGTGACACGGCTTAAAATTTATCCCTAGCTTTTCTTTTAACAGCAAAATTTGATTAATTGGGGTTTTATCTAGTGATCCGAAATTGTAATTGATATCAACTATCGAATTGATATATGAAATTCCAATCGATTCGAAATTTCAAATCGATCCAAAACGAAATGAAGCAAAATACTAAAGAAATACGAAACTAAATTAGTTATGAAATTCCGAGAACGAAATAATTTAAAAATGTAACGAAACGAAACAAAATTTTTTTTTAAGCCATGCACATCCCTAGTATTTGGTGCTGTGTTTGTTTCCCCTGTCCGCACACTTTGGGGCTCGGAGCCTCGTGAGTCACTCTCAGTATTTCTGGGCCACTGGGCCGGCATCTGTTTTGTTTTTTTAATCTCAGACACAGCCAGGTTTAATTCCCTTCTGTCGGCCTCTGTCAGTGCGCAGGTTAACGAGCTGCCCTCACCTGACCCTCACTGTCAGCAGCTATTAAACATGAGATTCCTAATGAGGCAGAGACTCGTGGAGATGTGACACACGGATAATATTATACGCAGGATTAGAGATACAGTGTTATATATACAGTGTATAAACAAAAAATAAAAATGTTTAACTGGTCAATTGCTGCATTGATAAAATATATTTGATGGGGTGTATAACGCCAGGTGTTGGATGGGTACTTATTCTCCTGATGAAGTCCACATAGAGGCGAAACGCGTTAAACTGTGCACCCCAGACACCTGTTTGGGCCATGGATCCTCTAAGGAGCTGAGGATTGGGTGACTTTGCTGATATCTGTCTTTTATATTGTAATCACAATAAATATAAGGGATTATTAGTGAGAGCCGATCTGGCCCCGAAATGTCAACAAACGTATTATTATTTTAACCCCATTCTTCAGCTTTGTCGGCTTTTTTTGGCGGCTGGTCTGCGCTGTGATCGGCGGCTCATCAGCTTTCCTCTGTCCGGTACAGGAGGTGTGTGTGGGGGGGTCATTAAGTGGGAAAACACCAGTGATCAGATTCACGGCAAAAATGGTAAAATCCCTTCTGGTTCTTAAGGAGCAGCAATTGCAGAATGCCTCGGCTGTTAAGGGGTTAATATCTTGCTCTATTTGTGGCTGTTTTGGCCGTTAATTAGAGCACGAATCAGGATTTAGTGAATAAACCCTTGCTGTTACACCATACAACACATGTATGAAGATGCCAGTGTCGCCGCGGTACCCTCCCAGGATGCACCTCTGCATTTAAATATAATCTTCATATTGCAGTTATTATAAA